>JAOYSI010017999.1:6065-36558 GCA_025775065.1 Hiodon alosoides
GAACAGTGGTTGTGAACAGTGGTTGTGAACAGTGTACATCGGTTATGAGGCCAGCGTGAGAAATAACTACTTAGCAGGCGCTGATGGTTGAGGGGGATGTTAAACACTTCGGAAAATTTCAGCTTCAAAACCATAACTCAACCCTGATCCCTGGCAGCGTCACCCAGCTCTCCAGTCTCATTTTACAGAGGCTATTAAACAGTCTACTGGCATAAAGATAATTTGTCTCTATCCAGGTCATGTAATATGCAGTGCTTTTATTTTGCTACGCTCCATCAGGAGTCATGGTTTTATTCTCCCTCCCTCGCCCCGAAACAGCTTTGGAAAGAGACCCCTGAATCAAAATACACTGCAGATCAGGATCACTCACTTTAACGAAACAACGGACGTTTGTCCTACTCATTTGATAAGTTCAACATTTGAAAAAACACCCACATCACAGTACATGTCATGTAAAATCCCCTCTGTGTCCAAGGTAACGCCTAAAATTCTGACATGATCAAATGTTATCATCCCAACTAAAGAACTGATAGACCAAAAGATTACATAGGCCAAGCAGTATGGTTTTATTAGTCCCTCCTGGGAAGTGGTAGCTATTAATTTTTTTCCATTACCTGGATAAACTGAAGTGGTGGGCCCAGGTAGAATCTATTTAGATGTTCATTTTTGAGTTTCTTAAGATTCTCTTTTAGATTCAAATGGGAATGGACAGAAAAAAATGCACTTTTCTCTGAAAGATGGCGAAAATGGGAGGGGCTTTTATGTGTGGAAGCACTTTGCATTTGGGCACAGCGAGATTGTTGTCACAGATGGGATGAGTTGTTTGGCCTAATCTAATAAAGGAGTACAGGAAACATCTCTGTTTTCTCAAAGCCAGAGGATACACAAAAAACTGTTTGAAGGGATGTGAATAAACGTGTTCATTGCTTTTCGGATTCTTTGCCTTAGCTATTGGGGTGTCCGATTACTAGGGTGGCGAAGGTGAAAAAGGTTGATAGTCCAAATCTCACCACGGTCACTGTACCTTTATGCAAGCTGTTTAGATTGAATCAATAAGTGTGTATACAGCTGTGACAAATTGTTAGTCACTCCAGATAAGTGCATCCGCTAAACAACTTAATGATTTAAAAATTGCATTAGTCACGCTGAAAAATGTAGCAGGGACGTTGAGATTAACATTTGGCATTTTCATTTATTTCAGCAGGAAGAAAAGGTTTGTGCAGAAAAAACACAGTTGTGAAATACTTTTCGGTGCTAATTAACAAGGGCTATGAATAAATATGGAGACCTCTATGTAAAGAAACGTAATTATACAAGCACGCTCACACACGCACACACACGGACACACACACAGAGGCCGGCTATTTTGTCTTTTGTCCTTTCAACACTGGCCTGGTACAGTACTCTCATTCCTGTAAATCATTAGCATTGTGTCCTAATGAAGGAGTCTGGTTTTTGTGCTAATTTCCGACATCAAAGTTCACGGCTCTAACAACTGAAGTGAACGACTGAAGAGTAAACACTGAGTCACCACTCTAACTTCTGACCTTCAGTCAAAGAGGCTTATCAGAAAAGCCTTGGTTTCAGACATACCTATAACTTTTCCATGAGGGATGGGGAGAAGAAGTGAGATAAAAACATCTAAGATATTCTGTTTGCTTATGCAGCAGTGACTCAGTGATAAACCCAATGGCAACCATTGGATAAAGCTGTGAAAGTTAACTAGCTAGGTGGGAAATAATGCCATAAGCTACAATGTGGACACACTAGCACCTACAGTACAAGTGGTACAGTAATGCAACATTCGCTCATTTAATCCTACAAAAAAAAGCAGCAATGCCTTCTGAAATACAGTCAGAATTTAGTAAATCTGCAAATAGGCCTACAAATATGTTAAATATTCGGTAAGATGCTGGAAATGGCAATCATAAATGATTTGCCAAATCTCTTTCCCAATATAACAGCTCTTACCCAGGGACCTCTTAGTAGCATCACGTTAGCTGAAGCGTTCTTACTGGAACGATATAAAAATAATGACTTAAAAAACTGTATATAATTTCAAACCTTTCTGATCTTAAATTCAATTTCCTTTACCTTTTCTCATAAATTTAAAAATGTTGTATCTAACTTAAGCGTTTAAAGTTTGACAAGCTGAATATAACAACTAAAGGAACACATTTCAAACATTGGAGACATTTTCAACCCCCAACCATTCAGAACTAAAGAGTGTTTCCCTTTTTTTCTATTCCTTCAAACATCTGTCTGAACTCAAATCATTTTCAGCAAAAAAAACAAAAAACAAAACTCCCCGCACAGCCAGTAAGGTGATAGGAAAGAAGAGGCATCCAGGAATAGATTTCAGTGTTGTAAAATTGTCGGACCCAGCTGTGAAGTCATGGGTCTGCCACAACAAAACCGCACATGCACATATGCATATTCATATTGAATAGTTCAATTTTTTTCTTACGGCCGTTTGTAACTAACCTTTCATATTCAACCTTCATTCAAACACAGGGAAAACAAAGCTTGGCAAATTCTATCCATGAGTGGAATTCAGGCCAAATCAATAAAAAGCCTAATGAAAATCATGACACAATGAGACACCTGTTATTTGGTGGAGACTGGCTCTGGCATACTGCAACCGTTCAGATGGCACGGTTGAACGCGTTCCTCAGGACCATCATCACGACAGGGCATTACAATGACTATGCACATGAACACAGATGTTGGAACACTTGGGAGGGAAGAATTTGTTCAAAAGTCATCAGGGCACAGGATGCTCTTTATCCGCCTAACAGAAAATATGTCAAAATAAAAGAAAAAAGGGAAAAAAAACCTAAAAGAAACAGAATGGACAACTACATATGTCTTGTACTAGAATTCTCCATCAGTATGTGGGCATCACGTATTCTGCAACAATTATAGAATAATTAACAGATTGTTTGTCTGATGCTGTTCACAATTTGCACAACGTAATCAAATCGTAGCGCTGACTTCTGCTCATACACACCGCAGTTCTGTCTTTGTCACTCTTTCCGAATAAAATGTAGTCACTGCTCCACCGCAGTTTTTACCAGTATCTCTCTTGCAAAAGGAACCACATCCGTTTCCCGATCCATCAAGTATAAAAAAGTAAACTGATACCAACTTTCAAGATTAAGTTAGTTTTCATATGTAAGTTTTTTTTTTTTTTTTCTATGATAAAACTGGACACTAACTAACAAGAGTATATTCTCAATAGCAAGGTTTTTGGAAGACAGGTTAATGTCAGACATTAAATAAGCACTGTAGAAATACAACTCTAAAGAAGAGCAGAATCTCAAAAATTCTAGATTTATTTACCGTAACTAACTCATCTGCCGGGTCATCTGCAAAAGTGAAGTAGACTTAATAGGGTAGCACAGAAAAAGACCAAACAGGTAGGTAATGCAGAAATGAAAAGGAAAGGGCACTCAGCCACCTGAAATGTTTTCAAATAAAATGTGTTTCCACCAATCCCGTTTTGGAGATGCAGACTGTATAATAAAAGAGTGTACAGTTGGCTGCTACATTTGAACCCCCTATTGAGGCCACTGACTCGTACGCCAGTAGATGTCCATGAAGCGTTCCACCAGAGCCCCTCCTGCCAACCCGGGATTGCACATAATGTAGACTTAGACTCAATCACTTGCATAAATGCCCTTTCTCCTGCTTCACTCCAGCACAATCAAGTGCACTCGTCAGCAGTATGAACTCTGTTACGTAAGTGTCAATACTTCAGCTACAGAGCAGATACCTCTCAGCAGTCAGCAGTGTGTGGTGGTGAGGGGAGGGAGGCTGCTTTATTCAGTTCCTCTATTGTGACAGCAAAGTTACCTGACCTGATCTGTGCACATATGGAGCCCAGGCTCCTCAGACTGTTAATATTTATTGGTTTTTAGTTTTTTGATTCACATCTAGGCTTGGAAAAATCAAAATCAAAATCTTTAAAAGGCACTGCCTTATGGCAGACACTCTGCATGTATTAATCCATCAATGAAATCATTTGCAGTGAAGATTTTTAATTTTGTATAAATATTCATTCCATTTTTTCCTCTGAGCAAATATATGTGGCCCAGCCCCGATTTTTAGAGGCCTGGCATCTTGTTTAAAGTGGGAGCCATGTCTTCCAGTACAAAGGACAGGTGCACTTTGAAGATCAGCAGACAGATACCTGTGGATATTTCAAAAGACCCCCCCCCACCACCACCATTTATCTCGCATTCTCATTATCAAGGTCAAAAAACCAATAAGATTTGTTTGTGAATTTAAAACCTTTATCATAGTATTTGTAGTCAAGAGCTGGAAGCCTTTCAGAAACTTGATTAAAAAATTCCTTAAGTCTATTGAGCATTTCTAAGTGTCCTAATTTCCCACCATGAGCACTAGGGAAAAACTAGGGAAAAACATGCTAATGGACTATCCAAGAGGTCTTATAGTGTAGGGAGATTGAGGCCGGAGCACAGGAACGGGCACAGTAAACACTCATCTACATTTATCTCAAACTTCACCCATTATGAGAGAGCCCATTGACATGGAAGGAAAAACACCTCCCTCAGCGTTACATTCCTATGATTCTGCGACGTCGGGCAGTCATTTCTTTCAGCTGTGGAAAACTACACGGAAAATATGAGCTCAGAAGTCGAAAGAAGTAGCAGTAGTGAAGGTCAAATTTTGGGATCCTTTAGAACAAGGCAACGATGCAAGACACACAGGGAAGCTTAAGGTTATTAGCAACAAAGATTCAAATGAGATGGTAAAATAATAAGCAGCAGGCGTCTCAACATGGCCATAGGGGTTTTACCCATTGTCAGGTACCTTGTGTACACAAGGAGTGCATATTCTCCCACATAACTAGCTTAGACATCCCTCAAAGCCAACAATTGTTTCGTAAGCAGACAGAAAATAGGACATTCATTATGAACCATAAGAACCTTCTCTGTGTAATCTGTGAAATATTTGCAGGGAATAAATTATGCCTGTTTACAACCACGATTTCTTGTGGAGCACTGGTTGTCCATGGATGGACAAACATAAGAAATATACGAGGTAGCATTGCAATGTTTTTGATTTCACATTTCACCCATCCATCTATATTAGTTAGACTCAAGTAAACAGGGGCAGATATATAACTTCATTTGCAAATTTTAGCACCCTGGGATCACGTGGGAAAACGTATTTGGTGGCCAGCAACAGTTGTCACTCCACACCAGGTTGGATCCTGCTCTGTGGTTTTGAGACGAGCCAGAACAAAGACGGCTCTGTGGTGTTTTGTGTCACCCAGCCCCCCACATATTTCCGACTGAACATGGTAAACCACAGCAAGCATTGCAGCTATATACTTGTATTCTTCTTAACATCTCCAACATTCTTTGGCCTGAATTCCATCAAGATTAGGATTATGAATTTGAATCACACTTCTCCGGTGCTCCTATGAGGCCTGTTCGTCACGTAAATGAAAAACATAGAGAAGAAACACATCAAACGGTAGTCCTTGTCACTTTGGTCACCACTTCTATAGCCTGCCAAACTACAGCAAGCCTCATAACTGTAACTCTGTTCTAATGGGGCTTGCTGTGCTCCCCCAATCACAATTTGGCTAATCAACTTTGTTAAGAAAAAAAGTACAAAACTGCAAGTCTCCAGATGCACAGGAACAAAAAAGCAAAAAAATGACAGCCTACCCCAACAGATCAGTGGGAGCAATAACTCTGATCACCCGGAAGCAAATTTTCTGATGAGAACCATATTTGTGAAACAATCAGATTTCTCCCTCTCTCCTTTGAGTTCCATAGAGTACCATGCACTTCAGCACAGAAGACACCCGGTTCTTTTCAACCATTTGGGAGAGCCCCGCTCCCTTGTTAATTAAAGGGTACGTCATTTTCAGTTATGTTATTTTGCCCTTGCTTTTAAGGTGCAGAAGTGTCTCTAACCCTCACACAGAAACCTGTGGGAGAACACAGGTTTGGGCAGAACAGACACATTTTAATTCCAGTTTATTTAAGCCCTTGTTAAGATCACACCAAAATATTTTAACTTTATAATTAATATCCTTAACCATCACAATTGACTCCTTAAAGGGAAAGTTCTACTTGAAAGGGGATTCTATTAAAAACACAACTGGGAGCAATCTCGAAACTGAGTGAAATCCCTCGCTCCATCCTACTTGAGTGTATAACAAACATGGGGCTGAATGAGCAGGAGATGCCTGTGGTTCGAAGGCAGATACACCAAACACAGACACACCAAACAGAAGGGCCTCGCAGTAGCACCCCTACCGTTCCCAGGCCCATCCAGAAGTTAAGTTTAGTGTGTGTGAGATTGGACATCTGGGTCAGAGGACTTGTTTGTTGCCATATAGGGGTCACTTTTTTGTTCCCCGGGTACCTATTTGAAAAGCAATGGCTTTCTATAACTGACGGAGCACACCATCACTGTGTTATTGCCATAATTTAGAACTGAGAGTTATCTATTCAAGTAATCCCTGAATGTATAACACATACACGTCCTTGTCTACTGTGCCACAAAGTACCCCATTGGAAATGTGCTTGTGATAGAGACCACCCGGTAAGGTCTTTTAAATGTTGACATTGCTCTATTTTCAGCTTCCACTGCCAGTGCTGATTTTCAGCTTCTTCAACTCTGTTTCTGACATCTTAGACGTGTCTGTGTAGGTAACACAACAAAAGCCAACAAGGCCTTCCATCATCCTTGGCAGTGAATTCTAAACCATGCTTTTGAGGGCAACAGCCTCACCTGATTACAGTGGACAATCCCTATGAATACTCAGCTGAGATGCAGTCCTACCTTCCTGGACCTCTGGACAGGGAAAAGAGCAACGTGCCATCTAATTCATTATGAAATGACAGACAGCTCCCCTCGGACCACACTCCCATCGGAGCTCGGGCCTCGAACAAGACATGGTCACAGTACTGAGGAAACGTTATGTTAGAAAATGTTATCCTTGAGAACAATGACTGAAGATTAGCAGTGAGCCACAGGGTACACCTTGGTGTGCTTGTATGCGTGCTACGGGTTAGGAAGAACCCACTGTTTCCTTAAAGAAAAGGGCAAGCCTTTATTAATTCAACTGATGCCCAGCGGCGTTTAAAAAAGTGAACTCTGTGAAAAGTGAGCGGGTTTCAGACTCGTCGGCTCAGTTTCGTCACAGCAGTGGGAACAGAGCACACAAGGGAGGATTGTGTTTTCTGTCACTCTTCCCTGGCTTCAGAATTGGCTTTCCGTTTTGGTGAGCAGGCCGCAACAATCCGGCTATTCTTTAGAGCCGACAGGGTCCCTCTCCTTAATCCCTTCACCCCACCCCCACTTCTTCAGTGAACTTGAGGTTTCCGCGTGAGGAGAGAGGGTGCTAAGCGGCTGTTTGGTCTGCCGTTCCTCAGCAGCCCCACATATCCTCCCCACTCACACAGGATCTCCAGCCATGCTGTGTCTGATTGTGACTGGGGGGATCAGCCATATAGGTGGTGTATTTTTTTTTCTTTTTTAAAAGCTGGAAGGAGAACGGATTTTAAAAAGGATTTAAAAATAAAATAAAATTGTACAGTTATGTTGATAGAACCAAATAGCCAGGCACAAAATAACCACAGACATACACACAAGCCACACCTGAGTGCGCACACGCAACAACACGCACGTGCCTGCATAAACACTCAAACAACTGCAGATCTCACAAGCAGTCACAAAATAATAAAGCTTTATGGTTTGGACAGACTGAGACGCTGATACACGAAAGAGTCTGCCATTTCAGCCTCCCAGAGCTGCAGCTATCTACAGCAAATAAATCACACAGAATACACTGACAAAGTTTACAGCCCCAGGGCTCGGATTCTTCTTTCAGTAAACACAAGGATAATTTTTAACTCCTCTCATTTCTCATTTAAATATTTAAATGTCAGTGTCTCATATACCACCTAATAACGTCAACAGCAAAATACGGGAGTATTCTGCAAGCCCGATTTATGTGTGAGTCATTCTGCCCTGGTTGCCAAGAGGCAGACTAATACTTACCCACACCCTGACACAGTTCTCCCACGGCGCCACAGCCAATATCACATTCAGATCTCTCTAATTAAACAAGGGGGAGATCAAAATGTCATTTGTGAGTTCTAATAACTTTAAGAGTTCCAGTAATACATTGTAAAAGTTCTAAAACTAACCGAAGAAAGCTCTATCTGATTCAGCAGGTAGGCTTAATTCACAGAGAACAGAAGCAAGGGACAGAGCAAGTGAAAGAAAAAAACACTGCTCTGACTGACAGCTGGTAATCCAGCGAATCTAAAAGACTCCCCACGAGAATACTAGGGTTTAAGACATCAGATTACTGTTAAACGAGAGGCGCACGTTTATTTAATTTATCTTTTTTTATAGTTATTTTGACAGCGCCTTGTAAGGAACTAGATTGAGAGATTCAGCAGAAGTTGAAAGGTCTGTTTAATTAGCTGTGGGGAGCAAGCGGAGACTGGTTCATTATTTGGGGGCACTGAACGTGACTTGTCTATCACCATATGAAGTCTGGGCTTTTTCAGACCATTCTACTGTAGTTGAGTGCTTCTTCCCAAGAGAGGTCAATCATTCCTTTCCTCTTGGAGGACATTGATTTGAAAAGAATAATCTCAGAAAAGCAGAGAGAGAGAGAGCGAGAGAGATGAGATGAAATTGAGAAAGAGAGGAGCAATTGCCTGAACTTCCCTTATTGTCTGGATGTAAATATGCCCCGATCAAGATTCTGCACGCATTCTCCCCAGTGACTAACATCTACGCATATTAGACTGGACAGGGGGTGGGCTGTGTTTGGATGGGGGTGGGCAGGCAGTGGTGGGGTTGGTGCAGGCGTTAGAGGGAGAAGGACCAACTGTTAATATGGATCCCCCCGTAAAAATTCCTATGCAAAAATCCTTCCAATTCATTCAAGAGTTCAGCTAAGATCGTAAATCAGAAAGGGGCTCTCGTCTTGCTTGAGGATATTAAATACTGTTTAACTTTTTCTGCTTTCTTTTTCAATTAAAACCATATTAGATTTATTATAGTGGAAACACAAGTTTCTCATACATAATGCAAGCACAGAAACATGCCTAAAGTGTTCATGCTATATCGAACAATAATAAATCAAGCTGTACAATTATGGTTTGGAGTTGTTTTTCTTAAAAGACAATTGCCTGTGCTTAATCATTAATCCAAAAAAGCAACTCTGATTAATCTTGATGGCCAGTCTAATGGAAAAGTGTTGTAATGACCTGGGCCCAAAGCCAATCCCAGCACTGAACATGGTCAGAGGAACACAACTAAGCCCCAATGACCCAAAGTCACTCCATATCCAGACCCCCCTGCCTCCAAACGTCTAACATCCATCCCCCGCTAAGGTCAACATGGAGTCTTCCCGCTCCCCCCCCCGCCCCACCACTTTCTAACAATGCACGAAGCACATTCCTTCTGCCACCCTCAGAACAAAAGTGAGAGCAATGCAGGACAAATGTGAGACAGAAAGGGATTGATAAATGCAAGTTTTTATGTTGGATTTGGATTTCATGTATTCCTTTGCACCGGAGCTAAAAAAAACCCCAGTTATACTGTAGGAGTGTCATGCGATTCAAGTTTTTTATTTTTTATTTATTTTAGAGAGAGGAATGGGGGAAATGGGACAGAGGTGCTGGTTTTGGAGGTTCCCCTAGTACCTGCAGGTTATGCAGTTATTAAAGAGAAGAACTCACCTGGCCGTCTCAGCTCATGAGCACTTGATTTGAGTAGTAGTCACAAGATTTTATCTTCAATTTTTATCTTTATCGCCCTAATATACTCATCTACTCAGAATATTTGCACACAATACACAATATGTGCAAATTTGTTGAGAATAATGTTTCTGCTAACAAAAATTAGCTTCACAACTACTTCAATAAACATCACTGAAAGCCTAGCACTCAGGGAGCACTGGCAAGTTTGTTTTTACACGTTTAAATTATTTACACTTTAACAGCCTTCCCTTCCTACGACACATTGGCTAATTGGCTAATATAGGTATTCCTTGCAGTATTCCTTAGGCGTTACATATGCACACACACACACACACACAGACACACATTTCTACAGTGACGTCTTAAACTCATACTCAAGAACTTCTGTGCTCCACCTATGCTCAAATGAAGCCATTGCTCTGGACAAGGGGACCGTCTCTACTGTATCTGATGTTTAACTAGTAGTCAATTTGTTTAAGAGCCCAAACTCAAGCTCTGAGCTATATCCTTGCCTGGAAAGTGAGTTAAATGCACTCAGCCGCATAGCATCTGTTTAGCTCAATTACAGGATCTGAAAGAGGTTTATCCTTCAGATAAAATATGCCTCTGGCACTGCATACACTGCCCTAAAGTCTGTTAAACCTTCCTCCAGCGCTGCCCTCCAGGCCACTTCCTTACCTGCGCCCCAGGAGGACGGTTTACAATGCAGCCTAACTCATCTTCTGATGAAGATGTCAGGAAGCCAGAGTCCAACAGTAGCTACTACACACAGCCCAAGATGATTATTAGCAACATAGGACATTATCATATCATTTCTTGTTTAGAGACCCCATTAGAATAAACCTATACATATTCCATAACAAATATGACCATGTTTTATACTCTCCAGGTATATACATTTCCATAACTATGAATAGAAGGTCAGATCTGGGATTATCTTTCAGCGATGCCTAACAGTAATTTTGCATTATGACTTTACACAAAAATTGAATTAGGGGCTAATACAAAGGGCTCCACATTTATATCTGAATTTCATCAAAACACGAGAATATGCTTTGATGCAGCAAGACCAGCCAAGTATCCAGCGTCAGCCCTAGACATGGCATGTAGGAAAAGCACTTCATGTATCAGTCAGGGCTAGAACTGCTCCGACACTACATCACAGACATGTAAAGGCCACCAAACCGGGTAACTTTAATCCCCCCAGTCCCCAGGTAAATCAAAGAGGCCTCTGTTTCAACTTGTCCTTTTTTGCACGCTCGGCTGCATCTCAACAATGACTTTTCGAACTGTTGTATGCACACGCAATCACTCTGAAAGAGCACTCCATTTGGTTTTCCTGTGAGTGCTTAGAGGAAACACACATTTTACTTTGTATGAACCCTGTACTAAATCTGGCTTAATTTTATAAAACAGAAAGAATAGAATAAGGAGAGATCCTGCTCATTTTAATTTCATTGCATCCTACAGGAATTATTTTCGTTTTAGGGAACTCAACTGAAGACTAACAGAGATAGGATTATGTTAGCATTATGTTTATATAACATACATAATACAACTCGCTTCACGACATAATATTTGTCTGACCCGTTTGCTACCTCCAACTCCCTGCATGTGGCTGAAATGACCCCTGCTGCGCAACAAACAGTGAGTTCAAAAAGCATCGCAGATCAAGCTAAATTAACTAAACTTAAAGATTGTTGTTTTGTGTATGTTTGTGTGTGTGTGTGTGTGTGTGTGTGCTCGTATATGTTCAGACAGCATCCTAAAACTCAACTCTGAATCTAACCCTATTTTTCTTCCCCTGAGGCCCGTGAGAATCCGAGCTGGATTCCACCAGAGGTAACTACTTCCCATCATCAGACCTGAAGTAAAGTGCTGGGAATGGGGAAGAACCCAAAAGAGTGACTCGTAATCTTGCACTGACCCATGGAGGGATCCCCCGTGCCTGGTCTTGGAATGGATCTCTGTATCGATAAAAAACCCACAAACAACAGGAGGCAGGAGAACTGGCCCCTTTTCTCCTGTTTGTCCTTCCCACCACTGACCTGGTCATGGGACTCTCACTGCATGGTCTCATTCAGAGCACACTGAAGAATGGCTGCTGGAACCCCACCGAACACAAGCAGAAATCACCCAGTCAAAAAATGCTGTGGCGGCTAATTAAATGTTCTTCTTCATCTGGAAAACCTTCCCATTAGAGTTTTTCCCTGTGCATGTAACTATCTAACAACCCCATCGTAATTCCCATCGTATTGTCCTTTAAGAAACAGGTTTTACTCACAAGAAATGTCAAAATAAAAACAATCCTTAACCAAGATCAGCCCCACTTTGGGGAACTTTTGGTCAAGTTTTTCAGCTGTTTAAGATATTAGGATGTGTTTTGCATTTGGGAAGTTACAGACAATAAAGTATTTAATTAAGCTATCCTACCTAGATGTAAGAACAATTCTAAAGTGAATTTAGTGGATAATGCTATTTAAAAATGAAACGTCTGCATGTTAAATTAATGTTGGATATTTTAAAAGGATTCTGGCAGTTTCTGGTTGGAATTACAGTTTGAGGTTTATGTCCCCAAAAATCAGTGATTCTTCTCAAATCTCTCTGAAAGTCTATGTGTGTGTGTGTGTGTGTGAACAGGTGTGTGTTTTACGTCTATGAGCCAGCGTGTATGTGTGAGGGATGTATGCGCGTGCGTATGAGAAGATATATGTGTGTGTGTATGCCTATGTGTGTGGGTCTGTGTGTGCGTGTGTGTGTGTGTGTGTGTGTATGCCTATGTGTGTGGGTCTGTGCGTGCGTGTGTGTGTGTGTGTGTGTGTGTGTGTATGCACATGAGAAGATGTGTATGTGTGCGTGTGTCCATGCGAGTGAGAGAGAGAGAGAGAGAGCCACTGCAGTGCTCTTTGCCAGAACGTTTTCTGTTTGCTTCTGAAGGCCATCACTTCCTTGCCATTGTTAGCTAAAACAACAGCATTCTGAGTGTCTTTCTCCAAAGCAGGCAAATCTTTGAGCTGAAACTGCCGGGAGGCTTCAGAAAAGCAGTGGCGCATTCCTCAGCTTAGCAGCAAGTAGCTGGCAGACACAGAGGAGTGCACTCCTCACTCCGCCGTGCTCCAATAGTAAATGGGAGACTGCAGAGAAGCAGCTTACTCCCGTCTAGGGTTTCCAAGTGAACAGATTAAACCCAAACTCACCTAAATGTGAGATGCATAAAATGTCCAACTAACAGGATACATAGTTAGACTTTCCACACACGAGCCAGTAGTGATTAAAATCCAACAAAACCGGGATTTGGGAGCACAGTCTTGACGTGTTGTGCCTGCGGCTGTTTACCCCGTCTGGTAAGGTACCTGTGCCTTCTTATTAGACCGGTAGGTTTACAGCTCCGGATTCCTGCTGATTACAGGTGCGCACAGTGTGAGAAAACCGACAGGCTCACACAGACTTAAAGGTCTTCCTCGCCCCTCAGAGGCAGGCGCAACCGTCACAAAGGCAGTGGTAGAGGGAAGAAGAAAAGAGGATTATTTGATTACAAAAAGAATAATAATTCTAAAGCTGTAATAACATCAGAAAGAAGATGAACTGGGCTCTTTCCTCACCAAACAGGGTCTCTCAAAAATGAACTACTCCAACAGTCTATAACACCTGGCTACAATTGTATTGCAAGAAAGAGATTAAATCAGCAGGTGATCACAGATGCCTGTGTCTATCAGCTGTATGGGGCTACACAAGGCTAAGCCATTAGCATGAAGCTACAAGTGCTTGACCTTCCAAAGGGAGTGAGTAAAGGCATGGAGTAGCAGGCCGGGTTAGGGTTTAATATTGACCTGGGGATCAGGAGGATCTGTCCACATAATTTCATTCTTCCTGCTTTGCACCAGCGGCACAGGGGACAGGAGGATATTAACCCGTGTTGGGTTTTTAACATTTATCTAACCCACTAACTCACAGTACAGACAAACAATTTTTTACTAATGGGCACTTTTACAAAATATTGTCTTTCTTCAAAACCTTTTTGGATTTCACAAAACAGCTGGTATCAATTCTAATATCAAATATTTAAAATACAAAATCAATGACCGTTGAATTCTTAATGTCCTTAATTGGTAAAATGAGAAACTGTTAAGTTGTTTTACTTTTTCTTGTTTATAAAAAGGGAAACATACAAGTAAAAATAATGTTTAAAATAATTTTGTTATACTATTTATTATATGAAAGTGAATAATACATATTCAACTTCACAATCTATTGGTGAAAATTAGTATTCTTTTAACTACAGCAGGATTTAACACCACAAACTTACAGTTGTGGGTAGAGAATGAAAGCATAAGGAATGTCCATTCACAAGATTACATTAACTGATGACTCAGACCGAAGTCACAAAGTCAGAATGTGCCGGAGGCAGCCAGAATCGCCCCCCCGGAAGTCTGGGCCTTCCCCAGTCTTTTGGAAGTGGCAGCGGTCATAAGCGTCGTCAGTTCTTTTGTACAGGGCCAAAGACGGAATGTCGTTGGATACCTCAAGCAGAAGTGGTCTACAATCTTGCTCTTAACCATTCCAAACCACAGCGCCACATCTTTCATGGGAATAAATCCCACAAAGCCTCCTCCTTTTATCTCCACCCTTGCGTTTCTGTCTGGAATCCAGGAGACTTTCCGGTAGCTACTGAGACTTCTCGCCGAGGGTCTGAGAACAAGAAGGCTCTTTTTTTTTTTCCTACCAAGATGGCCGCCTAATCATATTCTCCCAGCTCTCAAACTGTCGTTAAGGTATTTCGTACTAAGGGTCCCTTTGTGTTTGGATGAAAACCCAAATGATATGTGGTTTGTGAGGGTAACAAAATTAGCAGCAGTACATAAGCCTAGTAAAGCTGAGTCTGACGGTAGCAATGCAGAAATAACGCGACCCCCTCTATTCCAGCCCACTCTGCTGTGGCCTGGACCAAGGCTCAAGGTATTCACCTGCCATGGGCTCTTTCATTTTGGTACCATTGACCATGCGCAACTTTGGGAAGTCTAAGTTTCATGATTGGAGAACAAAAATTGATTCTAAAGTGAGGTGCCCAGGGAGATAAGCCTACGTTTGGTTGATTCCCTTCAATCAATCAAAGTGGTAGCACGCACGCAGCTAATCTGGATCAAGTGGAAGAACTTAAATGTTTTTTCTCCTAACCAATGGCAGACTCCGCAAATACATAGATGCAATGTTTAGAGTACATGTCGAAGGTAGATGTTATGGTGTGAGATGCCAATGCCAAAAATGCAATTTGAGTTTTTTGATAATTTTTTTGTCCCTGTATCAGCTTCATGACCGTAGTTACTGGTTTAAATCAACTTTTGGAAAGTTACCCAACCTGAATACCTTTAATTTGTATCCAGCTGGATGAAGTGTAAGCTATGAGATTGCTAAATAGGCTAATAACATTGAGATTACTTTAATACACTAAGATTCCTGAAATTCTTGAGTCCGTTGGTGCACTGTACAAATATTCACCTCCTCTCCTAGCTATCAACCGTGTTTCTAATACTAGGCCTGGCTGTAGGGGCCTCAGTGACACAGATTCAGGAACACTGGCACAAATGGTAGAAAAGGGGGAGAGGGTTTTGGGGGCTGGGAGCTGGAGCTGTTTGCCTGAGGCTCAGGATCACTGTAGCAGGAAGGCACTTTACCTCGTTCTTTTTAATTAAAAAAAAAAGAAAATGAGTAATAACTCTGTGGTCTCTGGGTAGCTGGCACAGACCTTAATTTCTCTGCCTTTTCTTTTCATTCCCTCGTTCACCTCCTCCATCTTTTACGTTAAACGCCTGCGCCTCTTGCTCTTTTGCTCATTGTTCACTGCCCAAGGCAGCAAGCCCGATAGCACTTCAACAATCAGATCAGCCTTTTTATATAAAAGGGGGGAAACTGAGTGTAGTATCAGACAACAGAAAAGCAGGGTGAAGACATGGGAAGAGCCAGCCAAAATCTGTCAGGTGTTGAGTACTTAAAATGCCTCCACAGAATTATTTTTAGGAAAAAGTATGTATAAAAATAACATAGAAAATGAACCACAAAATTCCACATATTATATGCTACATGCCCATTTGATTTTAACCAGTTAGCGTGTGCCTGAACAGTCAAATCTTCTGAGTATACACTAAGTCTGAGATTATGCTGGGTAGTGAATAATTGTCTTCAATATCGCCTTCAGAAATACCAAGGGACTTTCAGAAATTTTGTTCACTTTAGTTAATTAACACAGCAGAAAGAATGGTTATTTATTTATACAACCCATAAATGTGATGTCAACCGTCTAAAATTGTTGCATTCTGAAATCACTATTTTGACTCCGTAAACAGGTTTTTAAGGCGCACTTCAGACACCTCTCCTTCACCTGGAGTATCACTCATCACACAAGAAAAGGCTGTGTCACTGCAGAGGTGGAAAACGCAGTGGAAATCCGACGCATTCCAGGTGGCCTCCTTGTGCAAACAGCAAGAACAAAGTGTGGTGCTCTGATAGGGCTGGCCCCAGTCAGCGCAGAGGAAGCGGTTTAAACTCCCATCACACCTACCCCGCCGCATTCCTCAATCAGTCAACAGCGCTGCAGAGGACCCCCTGACAGGAGGAGGACAGCTACCGCCGCACTCTGCTAACGACCCACACGGATCGAGCCCAGCCCAAGTGAGGGAGAGAACACTCAGCAAAACCAGAACTTCTCCGCTGACTTGCGTTAATGTAATACGGGGTGTTTATAATATCTGCATGAATTGGAGCTGACAGAGACAAAGCATCTGATGAAGGAGCTGGGAGTGATTGCATCGTCACTTCCATTCACCACCTCTCCATCAGAGGCAGACTTCCTCCCCCCGCCACACACGGGCTGCGTGCCGATCACTGCTATAAGGAAGAGTCCAAGCACGATGGACTTTTTGTTTCTTTTCAGCTCAGGCTGAAAGGTTTTATGACAGAGACCTACCCTTCTTGTTCTTTAATAGTATAAAAACGTTGTTGTTGTTTTGTTTTTTTTTATTAAGAAACTGTATTGTATAACATTGTTAAACAGCAACTCTTCACCACAATAGTATGCCCACTGTATAGAATGTCACGGTTAAGATTACATTTCAGCAGATAAAAGGGCACATGATATGCTCTGAAGAACATGACAGCTCTATAGAATATTTCAAGTTCAGGTCCTATATTACTCTTAAAAGGGATTCACTGCTCAGTCCACAAGACAGTGTACTTACTGAGAACAGAAAAACTCCCCTTCAGGGCACTTCACTTCATTGTTGTGACCTATCGAGTTCCCTGCAACACTCTGAAATAAGAGGAGAATGCACTGAGAATGCACAGCCTGAAGTCATCTACACTGCGTTTTACTCTGGTCATACAAAGCCAAGGCAAACATCCCCAGCATTCCAGACCACACCTGTACAAAACATTCCTCACCGTCTCTTTCATATCTGTCATCTCTTTTAAAACTGATCATTGCCTGAAAGACTAAACAAAGGAAACGTCAATAACGTTATTCTAACCCCCCCAGCTGGCATTCCAACATTTCTCCGCTACACTATCGGGTTCTCAGGTTTGGGAAAAAGGAGAAATAGGCAAGATGAACATTGAGGCAGGAACAGTCTTGTCTGCAGTCTCCCCCACAGAAGCTCATCCGGTCGCGTAGTGTAAACCAAGAAAAGGTTATTGCTTGCCATTCGAGGAGTCTAATAAATTCCCTTCTGTAATTACACTTTCCTGGGTAGATAAAGTAACACCCCCTCATATAATTGTGTCATGATGAACCTTGCTTTAACTGCATTGTGTTTTGGCACAAGAAGGTCAAAATGAAAAACCAAATTATTAAGATGCAATTTGACAACTTCTCAAAACGCGGCCACAGACTTGTCTCCATGCTCCCAGTGTGCCTTTGCAAAGTGGGGATCAAATTAAACCAAAAGGCTGACTCAACCTGCCCTGCATCCACCAATCATTACTCCAATGGCACTCAGTCAGCAATCTGAAATCAGCTCTGTTATGAATGAAAAAACGAAACATCAACCCACTCACTGTAAAGTGCTTAACCTAACAAGAAGCCTGATGTGACTTTGCTTGGTCTCGCAGGGAGGGGAAGAAGAGCCATCACTTTACCATTATGGCAAACACAACAAAAGGCTGCAGCCTTTTCCTATTCTCTTGCTGGGTTGAAAACGTATTATATCTTACAAGCGACTTTGGTCTCATCTACTCATATAATTCTCTTATAATTTGCCTCGAATTCTGCAAAACCCAAAGGGTTGAGCACAGTGGTTTGACAACAGAAAATATAACAAGATTTAAAAAGTGAAACAAGTGCAATATCTGCAAGTTTAAATTTCCTTTTCCACATAAAGGTCTCTCGAAGCATTTCAACATAAACCACAGATACCACAAAGCACCAAGGGTCACACTCATGCTTCTGAAAGGTTTCCCAGAAACACACACAGAGGAATGTATTAATTGAATAATGCCTGGGGGCACATGTACCCTCATAATATTCCTTAGCTGGTGTAGTCTGAGGCAATGCTCAGCCTTCCATCTGCTCTTGGGAACTATAGTGGCTAGCTACACTGGCCTCACAAAGGAACCTCCAGATACAAAACACCACCACAACAAAAACACCTACCTCAGACAGTATTTGCAAGTGCCTTTGCAAAGACTACATTACCAAGAATGAGTAAAAAAATAAATGAGGAAGACAAATGATTAACCGCAGGAAAGCATTTCAAGCCCAGGCAAACCAGTAGAGACAAACCAGATTTTTATGTGAGTGCCAAAATCTACTAGGCTTAAATACTGAAAACAAGCAATAGCCATATGAATCACCTGTCAAAGTGGGGGCAGAGTTTGGAAGAGAGCATACTGGCACATTCCTAATTGGTCCTCCGATTTCCAAAGAGTGCAGGCCGCTCTCCGGCCACTCCACTTGGTATTTGAAGCCTGTATACGTGCAGTGGATTTTACCTTTGAACACCTGCCAACATTGTCAAGTCGCAGCCTAAGCAGAGGCACAAGGAGATTTGCGTTGGCACAGGGGACAGAAATGAACTGAGGCAGGGAAGAAGCTCTGTTTGATTAGGTATTGCTTTTACCAAGGCCTTGTGCAAAGTTTCCATGGTCTCTGAGTATGTTTAAAAAAAAGTTTAAACTGTATTACTGTATACTATACAGGCAGTAGCATATAAAGCTTCTGAACAATAGGCTTCATGTAAGTATATAAAGGATATTTTGTTTGGCCTGTTAGCCAAGATTTTTTTGTTTTCATATGCAATATTATTACTGCAACATTGATTTGTTAACCTAAATAAGTAACAACAATCTGTTTTTACTCGTTAGATTAGAGAAAATGTTTGTTTTTCTATTAAAACAAAAAAAGCTTCCCAACTGCAGGAAACGCTGATCTATTAATAATCTGCAAAGTCAGACTACAATTTTGCAATCAAATCTGATAAAATCCTGATGGAAAGCACACGGCTGGTGCAAACACATCATCATTCTAGTCTCTTCCATCTAAATCTGACCTGATATGTGACGCAAATGAGAATTTCTCCTTCTCACTTCACATCACTAGGCCAGCCAGTTCAGTCCATAATGTTGAGTTGGGCCTGTCTTAAATTCAGGGACTCACACATTCACACTAACTAGCAGTGTCATACTAGTTAAGATGGACTGGTTTAGACCAGAGCACAGGTGTTGTACCCTTGAAAAAGGTACTTGAGATGAACTGCTTCTTTAAATTTGTAAATCTGAGAACAGCTTCAAGCATTTTACATAATTACATAATTTAATGTAAACCAAGTCAACAAGAAAAATATTTGCAAACTCCCTCTGTTGTATTGTTTCAATACACTTAGCCGTTACGACTATTGTGAAAACTTAGTTTTTCTCAAATCATTTCTCAGATGTTCTAGCCTGTGTGGTGGAGTAATATGCAACTCATTCCCACCCAATAAAACCATGATTACCTCCAGAGGTGTGAGGAATGTCTTTGCCTGTCAATGCATGGAGATTAATCCGCTGAGTCTCGGATTGTGTGCAAAGATTTTACTTCCCCCCCTCTGACTTCATAAAATTACTTCAAGGAATCAAAAGTTTAGTCTACAAGTTTCTAAGGTGAGCCTCTCAGATTCAAATCCTCCAGGGAGGCCGGAGAAATGTTTCTTGCTCCGAGACATAAACTAAACAATTCCCCATCTAAAGGTTCTATTTGCTGTTTCCATGGTGACAGAGTACCCAATATGTTTCAGGTGTTACTACTTTTTTGAAATAAATAAAGAACATCTGAAATACGAGGTTGTAAAGTGAAATGTTGGTGAATGAATTTTTTGCATTTTTTTCAGGAACCATATTATTTTCAAATGTATCTCTGAAAACAATATTAACAGGGTGCATGAGGTTTTAATCCAGTTCCATCTAAACATAAAATAAATCAATGTAATTAATTAACATCCATTTTAAAGTGCATTGTAGCCAGATTTCAGGGTGAAAAGAGTGCTCAACAAATATGGTCTCCTGGAGCCTCTTTTTCAAATCATAATTATCATCAGACGCAAACCTTTCTGGGTGTTACAACTGTGATTGAAAAATAAATCACAACATTCATGGTTCTTTTTCATGCGAATGAGGCCCGCGTCGCTGGAAGATATTGTTTTACCTTCAACACAGTGCTCTACCTCCTCCAGGTTGCGCAGAGTAATCCTCATCAGGCTGGAGTTGAGCATCAGCTCGTTCCTGTGGGCCGGCCACATGTTCTTGGGTGCCAGGTTGACGAAGAAGATGCGGGTGTCCCCTGTAGCCACTTGGTTGTCGCAGATCCCGGGGTCTCCGAAGCCCCCAATCATCACTTTGTTCCCACCTTCTAGCAGAACCTCACCGTTCACCTTGGCCTTGCCCTTCAGGTAGCGCCAGACTCTCACCTTCCCCAGAAAAAAGATAAACAGCCGCTTTGTCCATTTATCCGATATACACCAGCACGAGCATCTTTTGGAACTACGTGACAATCCTAAGGTGCACTCCAGATCCACCCCAGGTCTTAATCGGATCGATTAATGCTTCTGTAAGGACAATGAGTTAAATTACTTTGTTCCATTTGACTCAGCTACATGTAGGTCCATGTCTGTTGGAAGCCTATTTAAAGCCTTCTGTTAAAAACATATAATCCTGCATTCTCTCTAAATATCCAGTTCAAAATTTGAGTGATCATGTCAAAACCAGCAGACCTAGCACCGCTTGAGAACTAGTTTATGGGTCATGAGTCAAGTATGTTTGTACAAAATAGATGTAGGGGTCCAAATATTTAAATAGTGTATCACAATTAGCCTTTTTCTGCACAGGAGCTAACTGTGTACTATATTGTGAGATATTCACAGTAACGTGTGGGAAACAGCGGCAAACTGTCAACAATGTTGGGTGGGGAGTAAAACATTTTAATGGGTCCTGAGTGCCTACCATGGGACAAGAAATGGGACTAACTTTGCACATGCAGCGACCCCGAAACCACCACAAAAAAAGTAAAGTCAACTATATTTGAGTTTTCCTTCAGGTATACAACACAGCAACAACAAACAATAAAGTGCTGGCGTTTAAATCAGCCAAAGTTTATTTTCTTTGCTCAGTAAAGTCATTTAGTTAATTGATCGGCCTTTTCATATTGATGGGCTAGTTAACAGTTTCTACAGTTAGCTACTATTCACGCTATCTTTTTAAAAGATTAACAACTTGACAAATTTGCTGCTGACTTAAAATGAGCTCCGTGCCCCTAACCTGACCTGGGAAAAGTCTGTGTCTCAGCCCTTATCTGACAAATAATATTCCTTTCCCTGTCTTTCTAAGGTGAAGTACACCCAGAAAAGATATGATTTGACAGTTAACATAATTTAAAACGTTAGCTTGTTTTTAACTTAAATAGCTTCAGATAGTTATAGTAATCATGACCGAAATATTCCTTATATCCGTGAGATAATATTGCTTCAGTGCTTGCTTTTTAATAAATGCAGTAACCTTGCATTGCAGCAAACAGAAACGGTATGATCAATACCGCATTAACTGTTAAAAATGCGCCAGTATTTCAAACAGCACACGACAGTACACTCAAACATGCTGTAAAACAATTTAAAATACGTAATTATTTGTCCAGGAGGAAGGAACTCCATCTAGTGCGAATGCTAACTGGATATTGCGCCTCTTCTGGTTACAGTAAGTACCCCGACAAAGTACAAACAACTTCTGTGCAACAGTGTAATACTGCAGCTGCATTGTGCTGACTTACATGTGTTGGATGTTGGACTTTAACGCGTAGGACGTCGGATAGTCGATACATTTAAACATGTGTACAGCCTACGTTTACTGCGTAATAGTGTCGGTTAAAAGAGGTAGAATACTTTTGTGAAATTTGTCTCGAGTAAACGTAAACTCGCTGATATATAGGTTTATTTATTTGTATTCTTGTCATACAACCGGATTGTCTCTTTTTTTAATATCTTTCAAGGCGGAAATTGATCATAGCGAAATGTTGTCCACCAAGTATTATTTTACCCTGCTCAAAATGCGATGCGCAAACTGTAGTCTATTAACCAACGGCCAATATCCCCCGTTTTTATGCCTTAAAATCATTATGATTGTTTTTAGCGTTGGTGTAATTGCCTATTTTATATTTATACCAGTCTCTGATTTAAATGTTGTTGTAATTAAATTCAAATCAAATCCAAAAATGGTAAATTAATTGTAAATCGTGATTAGTTTTATAGAACTATATTAAAGCAACAAAACCTAACAGAAAAAAGACGATGCACTCAATGCTGTTTTGACAGGTGTCCGGTTATTTCTTAACAATAAATGTGTATTGTTTGTTCATTTCTGTGCGTTTCATTGTAGAAGTGACGAGAGATTGGTTATTCAATCGCTTCTGTGACAGATTATGCGACCTTGCAATCACAGCATCCCCCAAGATTAGAGGCAAATTAAGTGGAAACACTAAATTGTTATTGGGTGAAGTAGAGTAAAGGCAAACAATTAAATTTTGGTATAAAATAAGCAATAGATTCTGACGGCCCTGGAAACGGTCCCTCCCTCCATCATTAAACTTCCCTCCGGCTTGTTCTCAGGACAATCTTACCTTGCAGGAGTACGTGTTGTGTACCGGGTCCATGTTCATGATTTCTTCCACGGTCCCTGTTAAAACTATGTTAGCCTCTTCTTCCCTCTTCTCGAGCTCTTTTTCTGGGCAACTTCCAAGACAGCAACTAATATTTAAAAACAGAAATATACTCATAGCCCACCAGTACAAGTTAACAGACCGATTCCGCTGTCTACCCATGATGTCAAAAAAGAAAGAAATACGGTAATCCTAGAACAAGTAACAGGCGCACAACTATTCCAACACCCCTTAAGCAGCACAATTAAAATTCCACGAAAAAAAAAATCCACACTTTGTACGATAGATTGCACCGTGTCCCCCCTTCCCAATAACCTCTATGTAGCAACTAAATTCAATGCATCGGAGTAGCTACTTTCTTGTAGCCGGGTAGTAAAGAAAAGGCGAATTATTTCCCAAGGAATGTGCCACACGGCTCCCCCCCCTCCCCACACACGGTTCTTTCACAGTATGACGCTACTGATTTGCATGCAATCTGAATTGCTGATAAGATGGGGAGGGGGGTGGACATGCCCCGAGCCATTCATTTACGAAAGCGGTGTAAAACGCCACCCTTAGGAGGAATTACGACAGCAACATGCGATCCAGAAACGGGTTTAAGCAGCTTGCCATTGCACATAACTGACGAATGGCGTAGGTGGTAGTCATCGAAGTAGTTAACAAGATTTTTGCTCATTCTTAGAAAGGTGGCTGGTGATTTTATTCTTTGAAGTTCTTGTGATGCAAACATACTATTGCCTGTTCGGTTTTCGGCGAACTGTGATTAGATTTAAAAAAAAAAAATTCTTATTTGTTAAGGCGTCACCCCTCACTTAAAACTAAGGTTACATTTTTAAAAGTACGAATTTAGTGACAGAGAGCAATAATGGTGCACTTGCTCTTGTTTGGTTTCCCAAATCCATCCTCTGTAAACGCTCCCATGTGTGCATTTAGTTTAAGCTCTGGGTTCGAAGTAGACCCAAGGGCGTACATTCTCACTTTTCCAAAGCTATAATTTAGTACTCGTTCATCTATTCCTGTAAAATGACAGGGTTTATGATGCTCAGTCGGACAGAGGCTGTATTTGCACAGATCTGATCCGACTAATATGAATCCTTCTCCAACCTTTTAAGGTTGTTTGAGTCTTCACATTGTTGTTGCGCTTAATATTTATCTCTCATC
Organism: Hiodon alosoides; assembly: GCA_025775065.1. Taxonomy (NCBI): domain Eukaryota; kingdom Metazoa; phylum Chordata; class Actinopteri; order Hiodontiformes; family Hiodontidae; genus Hiodon; species Hiodon alosoides. The sequence goes on from JAOYSI010017999.1 coordinate 30,165, forward strand.
AACATATTTTATATAGATTATATAGGCTAGATTTTAAAAGTATCCTTATACTTTACTCCCAATATAAAGTTCAGAGTTTGCTGCATCTATTGAAGTCGTGGTCTTAAAAAGGTTTTTTTGACAGGTCAAGTAATGAGTGGAAACCAGTCCATTGTCTTTCCTGTCAATTGTGGTTTCGTAACGTTGTAGTATTTACAGTGATTAATTTGAAGTATTTGCATACTGTGACTATTCTAGGGCCAGCAGCTTTAAGGGGCTAGGTGATCTATTTGGGAATTAAAGAATTTACAGAAGGGATGCCTGATGTTTTACTGATTCAGATTCAAAGGATTGGTTTTAGGCCCCATTCATAATGTTAAGATACACAAGCAGACCGTATTCTTCTACTAAACAAATTGTAAATCCACGTCAGTGTTTCTATTAATAAGTATAAATCCAGTAAAAAATAACTAATTGCTGCAGGATACTGCAAAAAACTGCTAAACAGTTTTTTGAGACAGAAGTCATGGTACGGTCCACGTTTTAAAAAGCGAGGTTTCAAAGATAAAACACATGTTTATCTTTTTATTTTTTTGAAGCATAACCCACAAGACTTTTCATTGATGGTTCACAGTACACACTGGAAACATAATAAGCGCTAGACTGGATCTCAACCCCGTCCAAAAATGCATGCACACACAGCGACAAATTTGTGGCTTCTAAAATTAATGGAAGCTGTAACTCGCTGCATGCATGTGATTTGGGAGTGGTCGTGGTCTGTGAACTGGTGTTTATTATCCTAGTCACACAGGATAGCAACAGAAAAAACACAACAATATAAAAACATGAATACTGATGGGTTTTGATGCTAAAATAACAAACCAAATGGAGAAAAAACAAACAGGCTTTTGAAAAAGAGTTAGTCTGAAGTGACCCAGCAGCTGGGCCACTCAGCCCTGTCATGTCAGACAGACAGATACATTCCGCTGAAGCTAACTGGCGATACATCATTGTCCAGTCTAAATGTCTAGTATGGTGTCGTATCGTATTAGACTGCCAAAATGGTTTTAATCATCAACACAACTGTGAGCTGTATGCCATTAGTGGGCTCTTCATACTGTGCTTAGAGGTATAAACAGGGTGGCTTGGAATGGTCTTGCCAAGGCTTTGTTTGCCATGTGAGTATCTGATCCAATGGTAAAGCCTACTTGCCACTGAGACGAATCACTGAAGCAAATGGCATGGCAGGTCATGTGAGGTTTGGTAAAGTTATTTTGCATTTTGGATTGCTGTCATCTCGGTCACAGGCAGTTATTTGGAGTTACAGGTAGAGTTTTCTTCCTCTCTGTCATGAGAGAATGGAAGGGAGTAGCTCCAAGGGCTGCCTCCTGAAATCCTTTTGTGAGGGCCAAAGTTTAGGACTTGATGCCTTCAGCAGACATGAGCTTGTACGGTTAATCATACAAACCTCGTTTTATCCGTTGACTGGAATTTCACCGACCTACTCCTTCCTCTCCCAGCTCTCATCTGTTTTTTTTGTGGTTCCAGGAACATAATGCTGCCTGACCTCATTTCAAAATCTCGCTTTTAATGTGTTTTCCATGGCTTTATGAGACCCTTATGCTAGGACACTAGCAAGGGGTATGATATTCCCTGAAGAATTGTGCTGTAACGCACCAATACATTTGTATTTTCACAGAAGCTAACAAAATAATAGGCTACTTTTTTGTGCCAGCTTATCAACTCCTCTGAAGGCTGACTCTTCTTGTGAGTTGCTTTCCATACACAGAAAGTGTCTTGTTCTCAAGTTACCACCAAATTTGACAGCTTGAAATCTGAAGAGAAAAAAGTAGGAATGTGAGGAGTTTGTGGTCTTGTAAGCATATAGAATCTTCCTGTTTATGACCTGAGGTTCACTCACTCAACAACTATTTAAACATGGCAACAGCAATATTCCCTCTCGTGGATCAATCAATCAATCGATCAAAAGTTGGTGGTTATTGATACATTTTTGACAGATCAGATTAGTTTTTGCAGGATGTAGTAAAGATAAAAACAATTAGCAATTTCTGAAATTCTAGTAAATACATTAGCAGATGCCTATTACACTGCTGTTGAGTGACGTCGGCCGTTAAGAGATCCTTATTGCAGGCATGCAAAAGGCAATTGGTTAAGCAATACTCTTAAACGCTCTTTGAATCCATAAGGTGTCTGCAGACATGATGCGTATATCTAAGTAAACTCACTGAAATTTTAGGGAAGCTGGACTGTCAGATTACACAAACACTTCACAGATTGCATCCGTCCATTTACAACCATGCACAAGCATCAACATTTAACAAAAACATAATTACTCAGCATATCCGGTTTTTATAGCTAAGTTTTCCTACGAAAACTTAGTCATCCTACGATGTCAACAAGTTGGCATCTGCTGCATCATGGCAGCTCAGTTCCAGCGAACCCACTGTTAAAATTAGCCACAGACAAAGCATTCAACCAGGTTAATTGTTTCATCAGGGACCAATACGCATGTGCATGGTAATATGGTAATTCTAGGTTTTCTGATATTTTGCTTTCAGGATGGCTGGGTGGGTATACCAAAGTGGTCTGGAAGTCCATAATTTTTCCTATCACTTGAGAAAAGACCCATGATGAAATCATGGAGCCAATTGAAGGCCCATGCCACACACTACTGTCTTATCGCATTATTACTTATTATTACTTATTACTACTATCACAATGTGCTAGACTCTTGGACCGTTAGCTGATCAGTCTCGGGGTGTGACTGGCTTTGCTGATGCTGATGTCATTTAATCATATTTGTTATATATAGTAATGATTCTTTGCAATGTCGGCATGACACACATGTTGATATGTTGGGAATTTTCTGTTTTAATTTAATACTTAATATATGTGGCTTTGCTGTTACAGCTGGCATCATAATTGGAGCTTAGCCGAGGATGGCGTCAAATTCACAGCCAGCCAGCCCAAGGGAGTTCACTGCTCTGATTTTTTCAGCCTGTTCTATCTCGGGCACCTAAACACAAGCACTCAGGACTCATTTGAATGGCCTTCTCTCATTCTTCTGTTTTTCTGAAGACCATGTGTATCTCTTCATCAGGTCTCAGCCAGGGGGATGATACCATGCCCCGCAGCATGGAATCCATGTCTCCCTTCACACGCCCAGTGAAAAGATGCCTAGGCCCACCTGTCAGTCCAGGAGAGGCCCCAGTGGCAGCTCTTCGGGTGTCCTCACTGTGTCGTTGTGCCAGTGTCCACATCAGGTTTAAACAAAACCCCTCATGTCATTTACATTTATCATGCAGTCTTAAATTCAAAGTCAGTTGTGTTTGGCATTTTATCTCCAAAACACCGGTTATAGATAATAGATAGATATAGATATAGATAAAGATCGTAGCAATGATCTAACTGTTAAAAAGTTCAGCTATGCACTAATACATGTGAATATACAGTGAATATTGAGAGACATGGAAAATCTATTTTATTTAACATAACAGAAGTTGAGCTAAGTGGGTTTGCGATGTGCTTCAGTTGTGGTACAATGAGTCCATATTTCATAACAGTTAATGCTGTTTCAGATAACAGTATTTAAGATAGCACAGTTTTCCGAATGAATAATTCATGATTGATCAAATACGAATAGCAGTGTTACCCTATGTTTTGGGTTTTCAGGTGATTCAAAGTGAGAAATGAAGTCACATACTTTTCTATATTAGATAATTATTTTGATTGAATGCACTTCCATAAGAAAGCTAAACTAATGAAATGACCAAACTAGACATCAGTACACGTAACTGTAGTCCTCAGGTTGCAATGACCCAATATGCCTGCTCATTTTCCAGGGGCCCTGGGTGTGCGTGGGTGATGATCTGGCCGTCATCCCTCCAGCTCTGTGTAGTCAAAGCTGCTGGATAAGGAGATGTTCGTATTGCAATGCTTTGCCAGTTTTCCACTCACTTTCTCCTCTTTTGTTTTTCATGTCATTTTCACTGCTTGTTTTCAAATCCAGCAACCACTTCTAATCTCCGGGTATATGGCTTGATTACACCATTTGCATTGGATAACGACTGCAGTCCCAGTTTTGTCTTAACCATCCACAAGGTTCCCTGGGGTTTCATATACCCACTATGTGTTGCATAAGGTCTCTTGCCCTTGTATAAAATGCAGAGAGTACCCAGCTTGTTTGCCTGTGGAGTACAGGGCATCAAGGCCTGTCAAGATAATGTCCATTTCCACACTGAGGACCAATCTGGAACAGGACATGAAAGCAAAAAAACTGAATAAGTAATACCGGCATTGTTATCTTTAGCTTTTATAGGCTTTTCGAGCATTTGAATTTTGTGAAATGGAGCCATCTTGCGATGATAGATGACTGGGCTGTAATAAGCACTGCATAGCTCTTTGATGACACTCATCTCTAGCATCCTCGGTGTGATTCCAGGGACATACATGCAATTCAACCTGGGTACTTTTACTTTTTTCAAAACAATTTCAAACAGCTTGTTTTCTCAAGCTAGAGTGGACACATTTTCATGAACTAAATGGCAGGCATCTCTATAGCAAATTGAGCCTTGTTGCTTGCTCTCTTTTAACACGTGTTCGGCAATATAGGACTTTAAGGATTATTTCCCACGCAGCAAGGGGTAAGGTTTTGCTCATTTCAGTTTAGAACACACATTTGGTTGCCCTATAACTAATTTCCCTCTTTGTCAGTCTCTGCACCAGGTAGCTGTAGTCTTACTGAGTTGGTGCATGGGTCTGTGTCAGGATAAAAGAATAAAAAGGAATAGTCTGAAAAGGGAGGTTTTCGTCATTAATTTCTGTTTTCACAGTAACAATGCTTAATTAAAGGTGTAAAACAACCCTTTCTCCCAAATTCTGAGTGTCTCTGAGTGTCAGAGTGGTCCTTTAATTCTAGTTCTGCAGTTTTTGTCATATCCCTTACCTGTTTTTTACACAGTAGTATTCTAACAGTCCTAGAATGAGGTCAGTAAAACACCAGTTTTTAGGGAAAGTATATTAATAACTTAGCTGTTACTCCTAGTCTTTTCATGCCTGCTTTTTCCACTATGGTGAACCAGGGTGAGGTGGGCCCCAAGTTTGGGTCCACTGAGTGAAAGTGTGTGTCTATAGTACTCAGGATCTGGTGCTGCCTCTGGTGACCATTCAAGTTGGATGAAAAATGTTTCTGTGACCTTAGGAGTTTTCTCAAGGCGTGGTTGGTGGCTTGTTTGTCATTGTACAGTTGATTCTCTCTCTCCTGGGTGAGATTTACCATGATGCTGTAGTTTATCTGATTTTTACCCTCCTGCTTCTAGCCATTCATTTATACTCTGTTATTTTCCCCATCATGACTTCCAGTCCGGAACACATGTTGCTGACCTATTGGCCTTTGTCTCATTCAGGTCTCAAGACTTTAGGGAGAAAGTATGGTGTCAATCTCCTGGGCAGCGAATGTGGTGTACACATTGTGGAAAAATTTGAATCTACTTGGAACATCTCATTCCAAAACCATGGGTATTAATATGGAGTTGGTTCCTTATAACAGCCTCCAGTCTTCTGGGAAGGCTTTCCACAGTGTTAGAACATCACTGCAGGGACTTGCTTCCATTCAGCCACAAGAGCATTTGTGAGGCTGGCCACTGATGGTGGGCAATTAGGCCTAGCTCACTGTTGGCATTCTAATTCATCCCAAAGGTGTTCAATGGGGTTGAGGTCAATGCCCTGTGCAGGGCTGTTTAGTTATTTCATACCAATCTTGAACAAACCATTTCTGTATTGCTTTGTGCACAGGATTATTTCCCAAACTGTTGCCACAAAGTTGAAAGAACAGAATTTTATAGAGCGTCATTTTATGCTGTAGCATCAAGATTTCCCTTTGCTGAAACTAAGGGTCCTTGCCCATACCATGAAAAATAGCCTGAGACCATTATTCCTCCTCCACCAAACTTCACAGTAGGCACTTTGCATTGGGTCAGGTAGTATTCTCCTGGAAACTGCCTAACCCAGATTCGTCTGTTGGACTGCCAAATGGTGAAGCTTGAATTCATCACTCCAGAGCACACGTTTCCATTGAGTCTAATGGCAACCAGTGTTACACCACTGCAGCGGATGCTCGGCATTGTGAATGGTGATCTTTGTCTTGTGTGTGCCTACTTTGTCACAGAAACCTATTTCATTAAGCTCCCCACAAACAGTTCTTGAGCTGACCAAAGGCAGTTTGGAACTCGCTAGTGAGTGTCAGACTAGGACAGACAATATTTAGACACCATGTGCTTCAGCAATCTGTGGTCCCGTTCTGTCAGCTTGTGTGGCCTGAGCTGTTGTTGCTCCTAGACATTTCCACTTTACAATAACAGCACTTACAGACTGTCAATGTTTGTCTATGAAGCTT
>JAOYSI010018009.1:0-20732 GCA_025775065.1 Hiodon alosoides
TTATCATGAAGTAAAATGAACATGTGCAGCCAAATTGCAATAGTATTAGTATCATTAAATGTTATGTGCAATTCTGTAAAACAAATACTATTTTTTTAGTTTGTGTGACACAGTAGATATATTATTATTACTATTATTATTATTTTTAATCACCTGGCTCTACTAAATGTTTAAAGGATTAATAAACACAGTTAATTCAGCTACCCAACAATATAATCTATTATTATAACTGCTCAATATTTTCTTCTGTGGTGCTAACAGGAACAACACGCTTTGTAGCGATGCAATAAACAGCCCAGCGTCTCTGAGTCTGCCTGGAACATGGCTCCGGTGCTGACAAGGAACAAGCAGCAAGCGATCGCTCAGAAAAGTCGGAGAACCTACCGGAACACAGGGCGGGCAAACTTGCACCCGACATCGCAGTTTTACTCCATCACCGCAGAGCCCAGGTTAACTCAAATCTAAATAAATGCTTTTAGGCTTTTTATTAAGATGCTTGAAAATAAATTGGAATTTAAAAACAAACAAAAAAAGAAGAGAAAGAAATATGTACTCGAAACCGCAACGGTAATACTTGTTAGGAGGGAGAATCAGCCGGAGTAATGACGAAGGGCTCCAGTGAGCTAATGGCAGAAGGAAACCTCCCCAGGGGTCCAGGGCTCCGGCTCCCACTCCACACCTCGTGTAAACAGAAGGCGCACAACAGAGGCAGGAACACAGTGAGGCCGTGAGTGACACTGTTAGGTGACCGACATTGCGCCCAGGAGGCTTCCCAGAACTGAACTGGATCCAAGGGATCCCTAAAAGTCCACTCACACGCCTCCCAACTGTCCTGGAGGGTTTTTTTTCAGTCAGGTATATGCTCCGAAATTACAGAGGCGAGATATTTTTTTTTTATTAATCTCTCTGTTCAAGACTCTCCGATCTCTCATTTTCCATTTTCAGAGAACTGTGCCTCAGCATCTTTATTTCATTTTCTTTAGCAAACAATATTCCTTCTCTGAAATAAAATCACGTTTAAAAAAAATTATAAATAAATACAGTAAGTAAAGGACAGCAGTAACTGCCATCAGGGACACTTTAAAAGATAGAAACTGTTTTAAAAAGACTAACAATTTGCTGAGACTTGCTATATTTACTATGGAGTTGGTCTGTACATGCTTGTGTGGTGATGCCATTGTGAACACACCTGGCACAATTTAATGAAAAGATTAGAACAGAACCGTTTGCGAATGCTGGAAGAGGTACGCTGCGGCCGCGTAATAATCTGACCGTGTTAATGAGAAAGATCCAAACAACATTTATAGAACAATATGTTAATAAAACATAAAATATTCAACCGTCTAGACAAAGCCTGAAATAGAGGCTGAGATATTCAGCCTCACAGAGAGGAAGGCATGTTGGACTGTAGCCGTTGGGCGAAACGCGGGGACAAGTAAATGATATGTATAAATGAAAATCTAACAACGGTTTTGTTTTTATCTGACAAAAGATTGCTTTGAATAATAATAATAAAAAAATATGAATGGCTTGGAAATGGCTGAGGATCAGTATATCGTCAGAATGCATCTACATTGCAGTGAGCCATTAAAACAGATAGTGCGGCCGTCTCCCTCAGCTTTAATATATTTGTTCAACTAGGTTTTTATTTTTATTTTTTTTACAGCAAAGTATCAGACACTGCCGTTGCCGTGGTGACGTGGCGATGAAGGATAATTGAAATTGTTTTTAAATAAGCAATAAGCTGCTGAGATGCAACTGGAAGAAATTAGAAGCGAATGACACTGTCAAACAACTGTAACTCTTTAAATGCAAACTATTTAAGGGAGAAGTTCATCGGTTCTTCAGATCATTGACAGAAACCAGGCATGCAATTGTGTGAATCAATCATTAAACGTACGGTATTGATATATCTCGAAAAAAACTGCGCATCTGTGAATATCCGTGAACTGCTTGTTTCAAAGTCTTCTGTTCAAAGTCTTCTGTTCAAAGCCAATCACGGTATTACATAAAAAGAGATGCAGTACATCGTTTGTTTCACTCACGCCTTTTAAAAGCACGATGACTTACGTCCTACAAGTGGTTGGGTTGTACAAAACAGCACAAAAACGTGACGTTCCTTTGCAGGATTTATGCCTTAAAAACACGTCACGCCACAATGCAGCTGCCGTGGCGCTCGTCTTGCATGAGCTGGTTAAAGAAGGTGATGTCACTCAAAGACACTCGATTGACTGGTTAGCTTCTCCTGGGACATGAGTGCTGTCTCCTGTTGGGGTAGTAGTCTAAGGTGAAAGCACTAGGGTTTAATTCCCAGTCAGGGTTCCGATGTGCAAACATGTGCTTTTTTTTCTTTAATTACAATATAATAATCGTCAACTGAGATGCGACCAATTAACTGTAAAGCGACAAGTAATCCTTATTTATCTATTTATGTATGTTTCATGAACATACATGTTCGCTTCCCAAACACTTTTGAATTTTGGTTGGAGGGATCAATCGATAAATTTCGCTCGGGAGGCACGACGTGATCTTAAGGGAGGACCACACAAATGGGTCGTACATTAACTGACTGGCAAAAGCCTGTGGAAACAAAGTAGATTATTTCTTATAATCTTCCGCCCCCACCCTGCCAGCTCCGTGCCATATGGCCGGGGTAAAGATGGCGGCAGCAGCTGGAGAATGATCAACTGGTCCTAATTAAGCATGTGAAGGGGAGTCGTGCGGTGAAGTTCTTACCCAGTTTTCAGAGTGAGCTGAGGAATGTTGCGAACCTTTACTCCAGAGTGCTCGAGATGGAAGGTGCAGGTCTTTGATATTCAACCCGTGTGGCGGGCTGGAGTGCGCCCCCAATGCAATATCTGCTCGTTGGCTGTTTGTCTTGCCACTTGAAAATACAGTAGACTCACTGCGAATACTTACTTAGTAATCTCCGTATTCTCTGAGAGTGCAATGATGACCGCTGTTGCTCTCAGTTGGCTAGGAATAGAACTACAGGAGCTATTTTATGTGACCAGGTCATTTATAACTTATATACAATTCAAGAGCATGCAAAACTGTATGCCCTTAATTTTATTCCAATTTAAGGCATATATAATATTATGAATCGCACAGTCACTCAAGTTTTATTTTTAAACAAATGATATCTAATTGTTTTTTTATGTTTTTATCCACTGGTAAATCTTAAACTGATATTAAAAACATGATGTCCCTCAAAAGCTTTTAAAATTGTTTAAATTATTAAATTCAATCTAATGAATAATTTTTAAAATACTTGTATCTATGTAGATAGTGAATGCGCTTTGGTTGGTGATGCGATATAACTAAATCTCAAACTAGGATTATCGGACAATGTATTTTACTCTTAATCCTGGAAAATGAATCAGCCCTCACAAATTTTAGACATAATTGCAGCCTTGTTTATTACTTTAATTCCTTATTACTTGTGTTCTGATCTAAAAATGTTGTTTTCTTGGTTTTGTGTATGGTACATTGTATGAAACAAGTTCATTATTATCATTATTATATATTTTTTTATTATTGTTTAATCAGAGGGGCACTGCACAGTTCCGGAGAAAAATCCATCTGTGTTTTTTTTATCACATTCTTAATACATTGGTAATACTAATTTCGCAGCCACAATGGAAAATACAGCAAATAAGCTGGACATGCAGACAAGGAAAGTCGGTCAGCTCCGCAATCCTGTATCAGCGATATTATCAGAACATTTTCCATCTTTTAGAAGCAATAAAAAATAAAATAAATACTGAAGTTATTGTTTCAGATACTGTCTCTGTTTCTTTGGACTGACTGATACGATCAGATCTACTGCGATGCCGGACTGACATTGGAGATAACCAAATCAGACCTCTCTGGGGAATACTCTAATCAATCACACCCAATATGCCCAGTGGAATGCTCGGTTAAGTCCATTAGGCTTAAGTGTGTAAGTGGGACACTTCTGTGGGTTTCATCGACATCTGTGGGTCAGGTCGCCGTCAGTGTCCGTTTAAATCATGGGTGGGTGCATGTGCTTGGCTGACTTTAAACAAAATGGCTCCAAAAGAAGGCAAATTTAAACAGTTCTGATTATTCCAGCTGCAAAACAGAGAAGTTCACTGAAAAGAGAACGCACCAATCTATCTTGAGCTGAAAATGAGATCAAACTTCTGACTGGCCACCAGTATATCAGTGAATTGCCCTGTGTTACTATAACACTGTATCTCTCAAGTCCAGGAATGAACCAAAATAATTTCTGCAGTAAACACGCTTAGCGATTCTGCTAACGCCAGACTTTCTGCTTCTCCCTCTCAACATTCCAGGCCGTTTCCAAACTCAGAATATTGACAGTGTTATGCCTTTTCTAAATAAACACTCCAAAAATGTTATTTTACAGATTTGTTGCATATCTGTGTTATGCAAGGGGGCATGGCGGTTCTGTAACTGATTTTGAATTCCCTCGGTTCGGTTTGCTAATCACTGAAGAAAACCGTAAGAGGCTGATTAACACAACGCAGTGCCCGTAAATATCAATACCGAAACACAGTGAGCATAATGAAATGCATTCTTTTCAATTCCATTTTTAGCTCGCTTCTGCATTGACAGCTTGTATAGAAAATTGATTTAATTCTTCAATTATTAGGTTTTAAAATTCTTAATATTCCAAATTTTGGGAGAATCTTTGAGCGTTTTTATTTTGGCTGCCTGCGGAGCGCTGGGGTTTAATGATGAAAGAGACACGACTTCAAAGAGATTAGCTCATCGGCCTGAGCCAATGGAAAAAAACAATAACTTGGCATATTTTCCTTCAAGCACATCGTGTCTCAGGGCAAAGCCTTTGGTAATTTGATTACTTTTTTATTTTTTTTCACTCTTTTCGTTTTTTAGAGTTTTTAAAGGGGAAGAGTCACTTTGACTGTGAGGTTGAGTAATTCACCCTTTGAGCTTCTTTAATTTGTATTACTGCACATCGTGTCTATAGGAAGGGGGAAGTGGGGGGGGTGGGATAATTAAAAACTCAGGCCAATTTAATAAGCAGTGCAAATGACACCGCCACACTGCGAGAGTGAAGATAAACAGAGGCACCTGCCAGATGTATGGACTTCTACATGTGTCAGGAATGCGCGCTACTTAACACAAGACAGACAATGGGAGCAACCGAGGCTGAACTCCAGGTCTCAGAGCTTGTTAAAGGGTCCCGGTCACGTGACGCCTTATTTCAGCAGCCTCCCCGCACCGATTGGCCTCACCAGTGTCATTAAGGCTTAAAGAGTTTGATTCATGGCTCCGCTGCCCGCCCAGGGTAACGCTTTAGAGAGGAGCAAGTCTCTGACGGCACAGCTGGACCAAAGCCTCTCTTTCATTCTGCTGGGTTTTGCCCTTCAAGGACTTTGATGGCTCCCTGTATTGGACCCCTCATCTTATTCACAAAAGCGTTTCCATCGCATTTCTAAGCCTTCGGCAGTAAACGTCAGTCGACATGCGGATTGTTACCCTAAACTACGTGAGGGGCATTTCAAATAAACTGGATAAATTCCCAACTTTGTTGCAAACCTGCAGCTGGTAATGTGTTTAACCCTTTAAAGAGACAGAAAACATCCTTTATGCGCCTTGCAATGTCATGTAATAACTCATGTAATAACAGGCCACAGGCATTGCATCGACCCCGGGACCGAATCCCTGGGGATTAAACAATAATTGCCACACACAGAGCTGATAGAGGTGCTTAGAACGGAGCAAACTATCATCTAATTACAGCACAAGCCACACATTGTGAAGTGGCACGGACACAATATTGGGAATGTTCTGTAAGCCAGGGTTTGTGTGAGATGCCTGGAGCATAGGAACAACCATGACATACTGAGGTAGCTTACTGTAATTAATTTAAATTCAGTTTAGCGAGTGCATATACAAGTTCCCTTAGATATTGTATCTATTGTATTAGCCCATTGTATCAATCTTTTTGTCACGAGCACCTGCCTATTTAACACACTGAACAGTACATGAACACAGACTATTGTATTTGTATTGTATGAATAGAAAATCGTATCACATTTACATCATACAATGCAATTTGCACATTATCCAAAATTCTAATTCAGAACAGACAGCCATTAATAAATTAATGCGCTGTAACTTAGCAACACCATCAATGCCTCTCAGACTGCTAATATTACTGGGTACTAATGCTGCCAGAAAGCTTGACTGGGAGAGGAATAAAATGACTGTTAGTCTTTAAAACTACCACAGGTGATTTAAATCCATAAATGTAAATGTAGATATCACTGTGTGTAAATCCCCCTCTCTGTCTTTCCTCAATATGTGTGTGTGTGTGTATGTAAATACAGACACACACATACACGTGCACTGACAGAGATGTCTACATCCACTTTCTGTGAAATAAATCCAGAACTGCATCCAAAAGTTTATCCATTTTTTTTTATCCATCCATTTTTGTCAGATTATTATGTGAGTAAACTAAGGACATATTCCGTCGGAATGGGAACCGTGCTGCCAGTGTTCTGTCGGATATTATGAAGTGGACTACAGTTCCTTGTGGATTAAATACAATTCAGGACTTGGTACCTTTCAAGCACGGGTATTTCTTATCTAACACCTTCTTTGTGTAGTCTCTCTCGTCTTCGTTATTATCCTCTCCGCATGCCACCCGGAATCAGGGGAAGACGACTGACATTAACAAAGTTTATTTTGATTTCCAATTTTTAGGAAAGGTAATGTTCAAAGCAAAGCCCAAGTCCTTGAAGAGAACTAAAGTTTTGTTTCCACACAATTTTATAATCTTGACAGGTGACTGCTTCGTAAAAAAAGGGATTCAGTCCTAGATTTAGAGGGTGGGGGGGTGGTGTCAGCCTGTCTCATTCAGTATTTCCTTTTCTTCCCTGTCTCTGCACCAATTTCATATTGATGAGCTCTGCAGCAACTCAAATTGCATGTCTTCTTTAAACATTTAACTAACGAAGGGAGCGTCCGCACTCCTCAAATCCTGCCCTTATCGGAATGCAAATCGAGGGGGAATGAGATCCAACACAGAACACAGGAAAATACCAGGGTTTCTGGCCATTGCTTATTCTGGTCATTCATCTGAGGGGCATGACCTTATAAAACTGGGTATCATAAACACACACACACACACACACACACACACACACACACACACACACACACACACACACACACACACACACACAGGGGGTAGAATGGAAATGCCTAACAAAAAAGGACTCGTATCTTGAAGTAACCCGATCGCAACTTAAAATAATTATATGTGTTTCATATAGCAACATGTTTCAGCCATAAAAGGAGTCCTTAAAATTAACTCATAAACAATATATAAAATATAAAATATAGCATCAGATTTTGAAAGATCATCAGTCACAGGAAGGACAAAATTATTGAACGCGTCCAGGAGAACCCTTGTCAAAAACCATGACGGCACTCACCAATCAGGGAAGAACTGAACAGGGGCTGTAAGAAGAAGCACACTGACAGAAATAGACTGATACTCTTCAGGACAGTTGCTACAAACAACCGCCACAGAAATGACCACACAGATGAATATACACCTCAACAGAAACTGTCCGTCATGAGCTTCACAGAGGTCATCGTTTTGTTTAGACTGCCACTCTGAAACCGCCGCTAACCGAGGCCAGTGCGCAGAAACGCCAAACCTTGAGTAATGAGCGCAAAACCTGGGATTCTGAGCAGGGGAAGACGGTGATATGTTGAGGCGTCCGTAACCCCCCCTTTCACACATCTGAATATTGTTTACTGTTGGGGAAAGCCTAAGGAATCCTGTAAACCCACACTGCTTGTTTCCAACTGTTCCACAGTGCTGTTCCAAACACAAATTTATGTTATTATTATTTTTAATTTTATTTGACAAGAAACGTTTTATATCCAATTGCTTAGCCCATGTCTCTGTTATCTTGATTAGACACATTTACTATAGATGTCCAGTTTATACCCAAAGGTCGAAAGCTGACAGAGTAGAAACTGTAATTGTGCATTTCAGAGAGGGACACAATATTCCATTGTAAGCCTGCAGTCAAATTTTGCCATCTCTTTTACTGAGGAAATGGTGTACAATACCGATATGGTGCCTATTTTTTTTCTTCCCATTTATTTCAGAGCATTGTAATCCTCCATTAATGCAAGTTGTTGACAGGATGGCTTGTTTTTGTCCCTCTCTTCTGTGGAAACATATTGAGGTCATTTACACAGCAGGGCTCAATAGAGAGCTGTGGCATGCAGGCCGACTGAGAGAAATCCCTGACTTTGGGAGTCATTGTGCAGTAAATATATGTCCTCATGTTCGACTTTCTGTTTCCAAAAGGGAAAGAGATTTTTGGTGTGCTGTGGACCCTTGAAGACAAGTGGAAGTGTGAACTGTGGTTACTTAAACCCAAACAACTGGAATTTCTGCATGCCCTCTACCATTTCATCCTATAAAATGTTCAGAAATAAATAAATAAATAAACCAATGAAAGCCCTAGCTCTTCTGCAAAAGTACATGTTAACTTGTGCGTTGAAAAGAACTCTGCCACATTGAGAAGGGAATGTGGAACGAGTTCATTCCAGCCAAGTGGTTTAAATATATAATTCGTACTTTACAAGATTTAGACAGGAAAAAAAAAATTCACTTCATTGCAAAATAATTGGAGGCTGACAACTGTAATTCGGACTCGTAAACTCGCAAGGATACACTTAATTTGAAAATGTGAAAAATAAGAGTTGGCCAAATCCCTTCCACACCACCCCCATTCCTGCATTTATAACCTTTATGCAGGCTTCTTAAAAGCAAGCTCCTTAAAAGTGCTAATCTAGAAGAGGACGGGGGAATCTCAACTGCCCTGCCCCAAGCCTGCATCTGAACATATTAGGAATTATTACGTAGCCTTTCTGTGGAAACGGGCTTAGATAAAGCGACCCCAAATCCTCTTTCTGTCTCTCTGGTAGGCAAGCGTCAATCAGACAGCTCAGCCTCTTTTTTGACTGTGCTAATTCAATAGATGGGAGACAGACATTCTGATGTGTTTTTCAGGGAAATTCAAACCTGGCTACGAAAGCACGGTTTAGGATCGGGTTCCTGCCTTCCTTTTGGATTCTGGTTTTCGGGGAACCCGTGTTCTGTCATTTCTACAACCTCTGTGTGCTATCTCCTAGGTTAGCACAACTAACCCTAACCCTTTCTTGGAGAAAAAATACAAAAATATACAAAAACCATTAAGCTGTATTAACAGCACAATTACAATGAGAAGGAATAATAAATAAGATATATAATAATAAAGATAATTTTCTAGGTCATAACTACTAATCTGGCTGGATATTCATGCTGTCTCACTGGAGAATGGCCATGCCTCAAGTTCAAGTTCATTCGTTAAAGTTTCCTACATAATGTTCACCTTTTATATAGGGTTAACGTTTTAATGTTTATCTTATCTGCTGACCGTAAGTCTAACTCGACTTGAAACTACAATTTTGTTCCAGATTAATTTTTTTCTCCTTTTTCTTTCTGTACACATGGGTACACCAATCGGCTTGTCTTTCCAAGCTCACTTCCATGGCATTCATTTCCCAACACCAGCAAGCCATTCACTACACTCGTGCCCGTTATTTATACACCTCCTGAACCGTGCTCTGTGTAAAGGGCCGCATGCATTAAGCTACAGATCCACAGTGGCATTGTGTCCCTGCTTATCTCGAAGAACCCATAAAATAGTCGTAACTCAATCGCTAGATTTATTGCAGAGGGAACAAAACAAGCTCTGGGAGAGAGGGAGTCTCGGCTTCCAACCGTCACATTAATCAACAGCTGTGTAATCGCTTTAATGGGGTCTGTCTTGCTAATTAGGAACATAGTTCCATGTATATTTTCCCCAACAACAAAGAGGAAATGACTTCATTGCGCATAAACAAATACAAAGGGCTCTGCTGCTGCTGAATGTCTGTAGCCTGTGAATAGTCTGGATGAAACATTGTACTTTCCACTCTGAAGTTAAATTCTCCTGTGAGCCTACACCAAAGGAAGCCGGGCCTTTGTATTGTGGCAAACAGCCTTTTACTCGTCACCGAAGAAGAAAAGGGAGGGACCATTTCATGTGGTGACATTGATGGAACATCATGAATTATCCAGTATACTGTATTTCTTGCTTTTGTAGTTTACAGAAAGGTCAATGCTGCATTGTGGATTTTAATAGATTAGGAAGGTGTCACTGTCTAATGTCTCACAGAAATAAGTGAATTAACAATGGTGGTCTAAGAGAAAGAATAATAATTACTTTGCATTTCCAAATCTGAGGTAGCTATCATACAAAAAAGCATTCCCTTCTTCAGTATATCAATAAAGCCATTCTTATTGGTGATATCAAGGTATGAAGCAACGGAGAGAAATAACTGATAATGATGGATAGCATTACCATAATACCTGACCAGGCCTGCTCTGCAGTTTTGTATTAGGATTCTAGACCACATCTCCGAATTAATCTCTGATTTCATCAGCTATCGCTCACAAGCTGGTAAAATGTTCTGCTTATACAATGCCCTATTCATGGGTTTCAGTGCTACTGACCCTTGAACCAAAGGTCTAATGCTCAAGTCTACAATTGTTCCAGTGAGGAGAGATATTTCCTAGGGATAGACGGGTGGTCACTACTGGTGATGTGAAACCAGCCAGCTGATGTGCTCTCCTGAATCTCAGTGGGTCGCTTCAAAGGGGGAGGGACACCTGAGGGTTCCACCTCCATCAGCTGAGAGAAAAAGCTCTGTTTAGAGATTCTGGAAGCTGACATACAGATGTCACAGCTTGTCCATCAAAGCTGTTGGCAGATTATTGTCTTAGCCCTGGTGGAGTTTGCTTCTTCCAGGACACTATCGTCTGCGTGCCTTTGTCCCAAATGATCTCTGAGATTGAATAAAGGCAGCCCTGATCTCTCTTGGGCCTTCAGATGTCTGCTGTGTGTATTCCAAGTATCAAAGCCGTATAACCCAGATAGAAGGGCAACTGCCCATTAAACGATGGTTGATGGGAAATATCTACATCAATGTCTAACTTTGAAGAGAGCGAACAACCCAGGTATAAAGAGCGATCCACATTCTTTGAAGTCTCACACATGATTAAGAGGTGCAAGCATTTCGTGGATCATTAGAAGATGGTTCAGGTAAGACTCTGGCCCTCTTCATAGTGAGGGGAAGACGCTTAGCCTACAACTTTCACCTGTAAAAGGCAAAGCTACCATCATCTGCATAGCGGAGTCCCATGATAGAGGAAACAGCCGGGTACGAAGGCCTGACTCTTCGCTCTTAGTCTATTCAGATTAAAGAGCTTGCCATCTTTCCTGACGGTAATCTGAACTCCACTCTGAAGATTCCAGTCGGCAAGATGAAGAATGTCAGCAATAAAAATGCCAAACTGGGTTGGAGCAGATTTTCCAACCACTCTTCACTCAAATTGAAACTGTGAATGATTCACTTTCAGGGCCACTGTTATTCAGAGTGGTCGCTAACCTGTTGTAATGTAGCGGCCACAGAACCTTAATGAGTTTGTCAGGAGAGCCCATTTTCGATAAGGTCACCACACAAAGCGCAGCAATCCACCTAAACCAATGCTCTGGCTGGGTCGATAAATGCCACATGAGGTGGACGATTTTTCATGCAATGTTGTCGACCAGTGAATATCATATCTCTAGCTCCTCTAAATGAGTGAAAGCTGCTTTGAGACTACAGCAGGATTACTTTAGATAGGGGTAAAACGTTGTTAAAGACTACATGCTTGCTAAATTTATGGTAGATGGTAAGGTAAGGTAAGGTAGATGTTTAGGTGGTTGTTTCAGTCTCAGCCCTCAGCACTATGACTCTTATTATATATCTGAGACTGTATAAGTATCTATGCATAGCAGTGGTCCAGTGGTCTCAAACTATAATCCTCATGGGCCGCAGGGTCTGCATGTTCTCACCCCATTACATCACCCCTTAATTGTTTCATGCATAATTATGTGAATTATAAATTATCCCAACCAGATGTTTTCAGGTGTAAATCAGATGCCGATGGCAAGGTAGTTCTAAATCCCGCAGACACAGCATTACACACATTGCCCTTTTCATGACACCATCTATGACTCGTATTAATCCTGAGCAGAGATACCTAAATGTAAGACATTTTTCCAGAATTTTCTTCTTAAAAAAATATAAACTCTGCGCAGAGCTTACTATCAAAAAATGGCTCAAAAAAGTGTATGCTGGATGTTTTTATATCTTGTGTGTGTACATGTATGTGTGCAAGCGTGTATGGGTGTGGATGAGGAGTGCAGGGTTTTAAGCAAATCTAGGAATAATTTGCCCGACTAGGACACTTCGTCTTTTAAAACCATCCACTGGAGCAGAAAGCTATTCTGAGTACAGGGTAGAGTAAATGGGTGCTTTGCTATAAGGAAATGAATAGAACATGATGTGCACCTCTGAACAGCTTGCAGAGCTGCATAGGAAGAGATGGGTGATAATTGTGGATCTGTATACCTGATTTCACTTTAAATTGATCTTGTACGACATTCTTTCCACATATGAATTATAAACACCGCAAACAGTGTCAGCCAAACAAGATTTCAAAGTTCTCATGTAAACATTTCTCTGCCTCAAACACTGATTAAAGTTTTAGCGGAAACTGATTGGCGAGACGAATCCCGAAAATAAAAAAGAAATAAAATCTCCCTGACCTTAGTACGTTTCACGGTTCACCTTCACCTCTTCTGTTACTCGTCACGTTTTTCGGAAGCTCATTAGTTAACAATAAGATTGTTTGGAAGTAAGATGAATTTGTGTTTGTCATTGCCCTTTCAGGTATGTGAATATGGATTTTAAAATCTGAATCGCACATGCATTGACATCGTTCCGTTAGTGTGCAGCGTTCCTTAATGAGTTTCAAACAAATTCCACCGGAGCTGGTGATAACAAGTACTCCTCTTTGACAAATTATTTGCATCTGGGAAAGAAATGGCAACGTGAAGTGTATGGGAGAAGTTCAACAATGGAGTAAAATCAAGGCTAAATTGACATAAACAATAAGACTCTGATTTTCATTTTATTTTTATTTTTTCATTCCGGTGTGTCACTGCATTTCACGTGCCGGCTCCCTTGGGAATATTTCTCCGTCTCCAAATGCTACACAAACAGTAGTTAGCGACACTGAGCGCGGTATCAAAAAACTGACAAGGGGAGAAACAGAAAAAAAAAGGAAAAACCAAAACAACGTCAGCTTTCAAAATGTATTCAGTCGTGCCTTATGTTATTACACTGACAAACTTTCTTTATCTTCCACGTCCATGCATGGCTTACGTTGATAAAAATGCACACGCAGAGTTGTGAGAAAAATGAATCTTCTTCTTTTTTCGCTTATTTATATATTTGTCCTCAATGGAAGTTAAGCCTTTGTCTGCAGTCAGAATGATAAAAAAACCGTCATGCTATTAAACCACCCCTAAACCTTGATGAAAACAAACTGTCATCTAATTTGGCGAGTACAATGCATGTCTTGCATCTGCTTAAGGGGAAAATAAATGATGGGAAATCATTTAAAGGAGAAAAAAAAAAAACGATTGGTGGTAATATTTAGGGCATCTGACTGGTGGCTTGAACTTCCCTCATGCTGTTGCAACAGATCTCTGAGGAGAGTCAATCATAACCGAAACCAGTCACCAATCAAGGGAGGAAACATCGATACATAAATCAATGCCACAACTATCTGCCTTAAAATAGCTGGTAAGTTGTTGAAGAGTTGAAGAGAGAGGAAGATGAAGGGAAAAGTGATATCAATGCGAAGATGAAAAAAACCATCCGTTTGTATTTCTTTGTGTTTGAAATTGACCCGGATACACTTCAATTACAGCTGATGAAAGAGCGTGCCCTGACTCAGCACAATTGGGCGGTATCATCGAGCAATCGCTCGCAGACTCTGGCAGTTCACGACCAGATCTAGGGGAATCGGTAATGCGCTCAGTGCCCGCGTCACCTTCAGGGCACAGTCACCTTCCCGGAAACCTCAAGTTGCCGGTCGCCACATTCGTGTTTACCTGCAGAACAAACCCATCTACCCTTGCAGGAACCAAACTGATAACTGACTGTTAATTAGCACCAATGAGAGTCATAGAAAAGGCAATGATACATGCTCACCAAGGGGACTATGGGATACATAATACAATATATGATTACACATGTAAACGTATATGATTTTATAAATAAGTGCAGTTTGAAATCCAACACCCTTTGGAGTGGGACGTGAGGTTGGACGTAAGGGTCTGTCTGAGAGCTCTATCGATACGCATCCAATCTGTGTCTGTCAGCCCCACAAGTTTTTTTTTTCCAACTCTTTTAAGGATGGCCTCTCCTTCGACACGCCTGTCGATGGTGTCTAGTGATTTATGATGTTGACTAACTTAGCCGGTATCGCCTAACCGGTTCTGAGAGGGGCTGCATGGGCACTCCTGGCGGGAGGCCACGCCGTAATGGAGCAGGCAGCATGCAGCCCAAACCCCCCAGGAGGAAACGGGGAGGGAAAGATGAGAAAATAAGTGGATCAGAGTCCAGACACAAGGGCACACGTGGGGGGGGGCGAAGAGGACTTCTGGAATCAATGCAAAGTTTACTGAAATGTTGCCTTTGTGAAGCAAGCAGCGGAATGATTCAAATCTGAACATCAGGCCTCCTCACATAATGTCATCAGCTCAGGCTTGCAATCATCGAGCCACATAATTCAAAGGAAAAGCTTTTTCCATGTTGCTTTTCATAATTACAACAAGCATAACGTGTAGTTTGTGCAATTATGTGGCATTTCGTTTGTGCCAATCAATTGGCCACAAATCAGACGGTGGCACTAATGGGATGTCCGGTCAACAATTTGGGGTTTATCTCTGACAAAGAAAATAAAATAAAGTCATTAAAAATTTAAGAATTCTAAAGATAAATATGAAATTGCTATGCACTTAACTGCTGCTTTTAGGTCATAGCCGATATTTTAAATAGCTTACTTGCTAAAAATCTCAGAATTCTTGCTGAGATGGCACTGTACTGGTATGGGAGATTTCGAACATCGGCCCTCCATATGGTTTCCCTTCTCTTACAACCCATTTACACAGCATACTGTGAGACCCTAAGGCAAATTGCCATTGGATAACCTCGGGAGCCCCAGAGCCCCAGGCCCCACCCCCACATACCTCTCTGCCGGTTCCCCCATCATCCCCTAGTGTGTTTTTACACCTGAGTGAATATTGTGCCCTAGCAACAGCGGTCTGTGTTCAAGTCGGATTTATCCTGGGTCAGAAATGTCCTTTGGACTTCTCCCGGAGGAGAAAAGGCAGTTTAAAAAGCTGTTTGCTGCCTTGCTACTGCTCCTCTCCAATTTAAAATCATCCCAATATCAATAAGACGCCAGTCTTAGGACAAACACATGCAAACACACGTCGATGTTGCAAAAGAGAAAGTCTGCCTTTTAGACTGCTTGTTAATTTATATACAAGAAAACATGGAGTTAGACATTTAAAAAAAACTTTTGCAATGTGGGAGTATCTTGTCAGTCTCTCTTTCTATCTGTTTTGATGATGTGATTACACATTTCGTAAGGCGACTAATTATCTGGTGACATTACTCTAGTTAATTAGCTGTTAACTTTGAACAACGTGTTTATACTATATACTATATATATATATATATATATATATATTCTGCCAATGCAGATTCATACATAAGGAAAAAAAATCAAAAATCACTATCAGGTCTGCCCACTGAGAAGTGACAAATTAAATATGCTTAAAAAAATATCCAGTAATTCAAAAGCCCCTTGCAAACAACATTATTAGTTCTCAGACAGGACATATACACAGGTTATACGCTGTTATACAGTGTTTCACTAAATTCCGTTTAAGAAAGTCACCCATCCCGCACCAGGTGAATCTCTTACCAGGGGTTGGTTGAAAGCAAAAAAGCCCCCCTGCACCAGTGACAGTGTGTGTCTGAATAGCGCTGTTCATCTTAGGAGCGAGACCGTTGCGTACGCGTGACATGGCATTACTTACGCAAGTTAGGATTGATTAAGCCAGTTCTGCTACATTCCACCGCAGCAAGCATATTCGCTATACATTTGTAATTAATATTATAATGGTTTCTTACATTAAGGGGGGTCTTAAGCAAATTGTTTGACGCAAACACAAAACTAATATGCCACTGCAAATATTGACAGAGAAATGGTTATCAATGTGTTTAACCATATGCGGGTGACAAGTTAAATTAATGAATGAATTATATTCTTAAATCTCAAATCCTGATTCTTAAATATGCTTTTTTTCCCCCAAATTTCAGGTTCTTGTCACACGCGCACTGACAGCTGTGCCTTGCCTTTCTCAGTTGCTTTCTCATCTACTCTGTTTTTTAATCGAAAAATCAAGGATATGCAATAGCAAAACGCCCGGCACTTTCTAGACACTGACAAATTGCTAACAAATGCATCCTAGCCTAGCATATTAGCATTCAAAAAGGACTTCCAGTTCTGGGAGGACCGTCCATCGAAAGCAGCTGGATAAAATCTATGTGCTGCATTCTGACAAATGCAAAATAAATAAATGAATAAAAACAAGAAATAGAGCAAAGCCAGGGCTGTAGGTGCTAGGGCAGCGAGGTGAATGCTCTCTTATCATTTTATTAAACGGTTTAATTCCATCTAAATCAAACTAGCTCCTAGACGGGGATGACATCTCAATTACAAATTGTGTCATCGTTTGTTAGCGGCGAGGCACCCCCATTACCTAGCGATTGGCTTGTTATTTATTCATGAGCGTTCATCCGTACATTCGCCAGGAGGCCACCGCTGAGACCACGGCTAGGATCACTGACACGCTCACCGTCACAGAGAAAATACACCGACACAAACTACGGACGAGCGACCGCTTGCCTTGTCGCGGGCCCATCGCTAGTAACATCGCCACAGCTCCACCGGTTTGGGTCGACAGGAGATGAGAATACACTTGAAGATGTCATCCTCAACTAAAATTAATATGTTTCTTCCACAGGAAATGAAGAAAGGGATATATGAGAATATTGCTTGCTCTGAATGTGAAACTAAACCACCCGTATAATCCTACAGACCAGTACCCGCCTCTCAATTATATCTTATATATTTAAATTTTTCACCTCAAATAATAATAATAGTGCCTCAAATAAACATTTACAACAAAACAAATCCAAGGCACAAGGTTTGAAATAACCTTTATAACACACACACCCCGGGTTGAATGTAAATGAATGTTTTTGAAATGAAAGTTTTTGCAGTGGGCCCATTCCTGGTTCCCTGGTGCTGTCAGCCAATACATAAGTGGCACAACAAGTATTTTTCCTCTTAATAGTCTTGGTTACCTCCAGAATGAGTGATAAACAAGGCTGGAGTCTGATTATGTATTCCTCTTTTAGAAACACTTGCCTCAGGTAGCTGAGGGTAACAAACTCATTCTGACCCTGCGACGTTATAACAGTGGAGATTCGGCGGTAAATCTGTTATCAGAATGTTTGCCAGAAGAAAAAGAAGGCGGGGGGGGGGGGGGTAAAAACCACATTAGCAACATTCAGCTTCCCCTTAGAAGGACGACCGCCTGGCATGCACTTAGCTTTGCCTGGCTGCAGCGTGGAGGAAAATTACAGCGTAGGACTGACAAAGAGCCCAGCAAAGTGCCGGCGGAGAGGGCCGCGCATTCACACTTTCGATCTGTCCGGACAGATGTCCCCAAGTTCCTCCAAATCCACTAGGTGGAGGTCCCTGCCAGCCATGGCAGATGCTGGGGGAGGTAAGACAGATGGGACGTTCTCCAGCATGCTTCAGCCATGGGCAATGGCTCAGGGTCATAATGTAGTGTAATAATCATTAAAAAACACAAAGGTTGAACGATCCAATGTGAGCAGAATTCCCGTGTTTCTCCAGACACCAACACACACACACACACACACGTACTCACACAAATCATGCACTCACACAATCACACACAGTCATTCTAGCTCACGCACAATCAGCAAAGGGGCCGCAACAGAGGCCTCGTGTGAATGGGGAAAAAAAAGGTAAAAAAGTAGGAGGAAAATCAGTGAAGTGAGAGAAACAGGTCAGAGAGTGTGTCGCAGTACGCTCAAAATGATTAACAACAGCCTGAAACGCCATTGCCAGGCTGGCCCAATCCACCGCTCCACTTCCTACTGAGGTCTGAAGCCAGAACGAGCCAAACAGGTGTGCACACCTGGACTAAGATCTACATTTGCTATCAGGTGCTCAATATTTATAGGGCTATATTTTAACGGAGCGTGCAAAAGTGAATGCTACCTACCTGTCACACTAAATGCAAATGACGGCATCAATTCACCGCCATGCTTTTAAACATGGTTTTCCAAGACAAGTTGATACTGAGGTTATTGTCATTACTCCAGGGAAAAGGTGTTATTAAGGTGTTACTCTAACATTCCATCTTAGACTCACAGAAAGAAACCCAGAAAATTCAAGTTAAAGTAGACAATAATCCTGGGATTTCCACTTGAACCCCCCAAGTGTTAGGTTTGCCAGGTGGAAGCTTTTGTGGGGGCATAGGCCTCTTGATTGGCAGGACAAACACAGCAGCACCACATTACCATGGGCAGGAGCAGGGGGATTGTCAGACAGGGTAAATGCAAATCGGCCACTGTGTTCCCCAAGGACAAAAACGAAAGTTTTGCCATCTCAGCAGGACGGGTCAGTTGCGAGCCCCCTGGAATCCAGTCACGATGAGCAGTTGGTGTTGCTGCGATTGGCCCTGGGTGCGAGGAGCTCGAGCGTCTCATTAGCGCACGGGCCGGTGGCTTGCTGCCTTTGACAGCAGGGCCGATAATCGATTATCATCCTCCAGTGACTCAGACGGGTGCCTACTCCCCCCAGTCCCACATGGCCAGCCCAGGGCTCATGGCGAGACGGGACACTCTCAGTGCTCCGGCACACCTGACGGCTCTGCGGCTCCCACTGGCACAGCGGCTGCGCCGCGAGACAACATCTGCCCAGCCCCCGGTGACGGACAGTCCAGGAGCACCGTGGTGACAAGGACAGAGTCGGAGATTCCTATTTCCATGACAACAGATCTACTGGGTGGACCTGAAAGCTTGCCTGAAACAGTGCAAGTCAGCTCCTGGACTGTGATTTCTATTATTTTACCGTCAAGTAAATAAGTGACA
The DNA here is from genome assembly GCA_025775065.1 of Hiodon alosoides. Taxonomy (NCBI): domain Eukaryota; kingdom Metazoa; phylum Chordata; class Actinopteri; order Hiodontiformes; family Hiodontidae; genus Hiodon; species Hiodon alosoides. The sequence continues at coordinate 19,234 of JAOYSI010018009.1, forward strand.
AATGTGTATCTAAAAGCGGCATTGCAGCCGTGGAACGGAGAGAATAGAGAGTGCTGATGAAGATATTTTAACTTTCTAGCAGAAAACAAATCAATAAAAAGATGGGCTTTCCTTTCCTTTCCAAGTTTCCTTTTTTGCATCCTGCCCCCGTCAGAATGCTTGTCTTCCGGGACATGAAAGCATAGATGCAATTAGATCTCTAATAACATGGTTTTATATGAGATCAGTTTTGACTGTCGTGTGCGGAGGAAGATACATGACAGATGTTTGACTGGTAAATCCAGCAGGAAGGGAACTGGAGGCAGGATGCGCATGTACGCAACTGGCGTGTGGGTGTCCTGGGGCATGATGGGGAGGGAACATGGTGGCTGGGGGATTAAGGATTCTGGCACGTCAGCAATGGCCAGGTTTGATGTTGCTGACGTGGGAGGGCAAAGACCTGACCGCGCTTCCCACACACAAAACTGCTCTGAAACGCGAGATGGTGGACAGCTGACCAAACTTCCCGCTAAAACACAGGACGGCAGACAGCTGACCAAACTTCCCAGTAAAACACGGGATGGCGGAGAGCAGACCAAACTTCCCACTTAAACACTGGACGGCAGACACACTGCGCCACTCTCACTGCACTACAGTGCACCACAGTGCCCCACTCTCAGGGCGCCACACTATGCTACAGTGCTCCACATGGCGCCACTCTCAGTGTGTGACACTGCGCCACTCTCACTGTACCACTCTCACTGCACCACACAGAGCTACAGTGCTCCACACGGCGCCACTCTCAGTGTGTGACACTGCGCCACTCTCACTGTGCCACCCTCACTGCACCACACAGTGCTACAGTGCTCAACACGGCGCCGCTCTCAGTGTGTGACACTGTGCCACTCTCACTGCGCCACACAGCGCTACAGTGCTCCACACGGCGCCACTCTCAGTGTGTGACACTGCCCCACTCTCACTGTGCCACTCTCACTGCGCCACACAGCGCTACAGTGCTCAACACGGCGGCACTCTCAGTGTGTGACACTGTGCCACTCTCACTGCGCCACACAGCGCTACAGTGCTCAACGGCACCACTCTCAGTGTGTGACACTGCGCCACTCTCACTGTGCCACTCTCACTGCGCCACACAGAGCTACAGTGCTCCACACGGCGCCACTCTCAGTGTGTGACACTGCGCCACTCTCACTGTGCCACTCTCACTGCACCACACAGAGCTACAGTGCTCCACACGGCGCCACTCTCAGTGTGTGACACTGCGCCACTCTCACTGTGCCACCCTCACTGCACCACACAGTGCTACAGTGCTCAACACGGCGCCGCTCTCAGTGTGTGACACTGTGCCACTCTCACTGCGCCACACAGCGCTACAGTGCTCCACACGGCGCCACTCTCAGTGTGTGACACTGCCCCACTCTCACTGTGCCACTCTCACTGCGCCACACAGCGCTACAGTGCTCAACACGGCGGCACTCTCAGTGTGTGACACTGTGCCACTC
>JAOYSI010018009.1:25214-36556 GCA_025775065.1 Hiodon alosoides
TTATAATTATGGGTTAGGAGGAGGTAATCATTTAAATTGCAATGGTTTTTCATAGGCAGAAAAAAATGGAGCATGTCTCGATCATAGCCTGAGTTTGTGTTGCAGGGCAGTTTTTAGTACAGTCGACCACACTTTAGAGCAGATTTTCTTAGTCAGTAATAGCGGTTTCACACAAGCCCCATCTCTAAGCTCCACATTTAATCTGATCAATACAGTACCACACTTGATTAAACACAGCAGTCTCAGCAGTTTGCAGTCCAAACGCCTGATGTTTGAGTTCTTCAAGATGTATTTGTCCTGAGCTGAAAGTGCCAGGGATTCCTACAAAAGCTATCCATGCTAGGTGACTATGAATAAAACATCACCCATCTCCATAATTCCCTCTGCCCCCCCCCCCCCTTCATATAGTGTCCAGGCTGGGTAGTGCTGTTGCCGGCGGGGCTAACTGACTTCATGTCTGTTTGCATTGAGAATGTGAGTTTATCCTACATTTGCAAGGTTTTTACTTTTTTACCTAAAGCAGGTGCTCCATAACGCTACACGGGTTCGACTGGACGACACGATGTCTGATGTTTCTTTCCTGTGCCACAACAGCCTTCTGTCAGACCAGGAAAAGTCTCGGCTCCCCCTACTCGCCCCATGGCTCAGTGCTATTCAAATTCTCGTTTCAGATTCAGTGCCTTTCAGCAAAACCACATTTCATTTTTTGTTCCCTCTATATTTAATAAAGGAGTGGAAGGTCTGTGGCATATAAATTTACCTCGCATCCAGAATATTTGGAATAAGGAGTGCTAGTGCTTTGGGGTTAACAGGGCCCTGTCAAGAGAGCAAGGTAAACGTTAAACTCTTCACTTCAAGGGTTTTTTTTTTTCTTTAACTAGGCCCAGCTTCCCGCACTGCCGAGTTGATTGGCATGACAGAGCGCCAGGCTAATCTAAGGACCCCTGATGTGAGAATGTAGCATCGACAAGCATGTAAATTTGGTCCGCAGCATACTTGTAGCTAGTCCAGGACATAATTATAGCGAGGATTAAAAAATCCCTCGAAGAGAAGCATCTGTACATGTATAGCCAGGATATATATATATTTTTTCTTTTTCCTCAAATTCACAGTTGCTAACAAGGTCTTGCCAGCTGGAAAACCACTCATCATAGTTTCTGAAAAAGTCTGATAAATAGACACTTGCAGGGAAGCAGACTTTGGTGTTTACATTTTTTTTTTTTTTAAAGCCATCAGAAATAGTCAACAAGTGTCATGTTCAGCGTTTGGATGAGCAGTATGTGTGAGTCCTTAACTATAAGGCTTTGGAATCCATCAGTGTGTGTTTTATTGAGGGATACATCTTCATTTGGGCAATTCAGTCAATACCACTCTGTGTGTTTCATTTTCAGATCTTGGCCTCGGAGTTCTCTCTGGAGTTTTTGGCAATATGGCACAGTTTTCATTTCTAAATGAACCAATTTTAGTCTTACAGAATGCCAGATCTAATGCTATGCAGCAGAGCGACGGGGAGAGGTAGGTTAATGGCTGCTCACAAGTCTTCTCGCGCTCCACCCCAGCTGTGCGATCGGGGGACATAACCTTGGACGTGCCAGCAAGGGCGGCCCCCGTTGGGCTCACCATGTCATGGGAAGGAGGCCCCGAGCTGGCCTGTAGTGAATCGTTAGCAGCCGCGCCGGCATGGGTACTGTTTGAAGCCTCCTCCCCGCCGAGTTCAGAGCACTACCTCGTCCAGAGATGTGAACCGAACCTGGCAGCTATTGATCAGCTTCCGTGTGCACTCTGAGAGTCGGCCAAACGCGTTAATCCGTTCAGGTTGATCGTTTGTAACGGCAAGGATCTCCAGGAGTCCTCTCGTTTAGGAGTCAGGCTGAGATTTTGCATATGAAAGGCTCCACTGTCCACCTAATTTTCCTCGGCTTGACCTTTGAGTTTCCGGAAACTTCTTCAATCTCTCAACAACAACTTTAAGGGCGTGCTATCATTGATTGGTGGATGTGAAGCAGTGATGGATGTTTTATCACAGAATGTTATCCGTTCCTCATTAAAAAGTGATTTAGTTCTGTCTGCAAATGTTAATTAAAAAGCTAAGCTAAGGAATAGTTTCACAAGCATAATAAAAAGCTAATAGAAAGTTCTCTGATATACTAAAACTAGAAAGCTTATTTGAAGGAAGAGAATTGTATTCACTCGATCCGCCAATCAAATCAATCACCGACTGTTGGCCTTTGGGATTTTTTATACCTTGCATGTTTTTTTTCACAAAAAGTATTCCCTGTTTTCATCCAGAACAATCAAAGTGTTCAAATGCCACTGAATTACTGTAGGTATGATCAACATTCAAAGTCCAAAAAACAAAAAAAGCTAAAAATGCAATTGAGTTTCACCTTTGGACTCCGAGATGCAACCATCATGTCACACATAAATCGACATGAATCGGCCTTATTTCCCACACTGGAGCTTAAGTTCTCTAATTGCGTCAGCATTTTGCAGCAGAGTAGACTGCACGTTTTTAAAAGTGACCCATTTTCTACAACAGAGAAGCAGAATAAAAATGCTTTTAGTTTTTGTTTTTCACTGCCCTAGCCCCAACCGTAAAGCATCCTGACGTTGGCGCTGCAGGAATCACTACGTTACCTTCAGCGGCGATTCTTGCAGTTTGGTCCCGATTTTGACCGGCGGCATTGACTGTAGTCCTTCTCCAATGAGCCCTGCAGGGAGCGAGTCGAGGTAGCCCCTTAATACACTGAAACTTTAGTTTCTTTGATGGCACGACTCAATCTCTTCCTTAAGGATATGGAGGGACAGACTCCTGTGATCCGAGTCGACTCTCCAGATCAATAGGCTGTCTCTCCGAAACAAGTGTCACGGCATCTGAACCAGACGGAACACAGGTTTCTCCCCGGGTCACCTCTAAGAGCCAAGCGCTTGCGCTGAAATTGAAAAAAATAAAAAGAGCCAGCCGGCTATGAAGTATATACAAATGATTCCCTTCAAATCCCATACGGCTCAGGCTCAGATCTGAAGCGGTCAAAGGCACTCTTATCTTCTTTCCGGGGGAAAAAAAGCCACCGAAAATCAGCCGAAAACGATACCCGCACACTATGTAGGTTAATTCACACTGCTGCTTCACTTAGCACTGCTGGGTGGCCCTGTGTAGCCAGAGGAAGAGCTTCAGAGGACTACGATGCCACATCTTTTGTCAGGTTTCCCACTTAAAATGCAGAAAGTGAGACCAGCAGCTGGTCGTTGTCGAAGTGTGTGTACCGGAATTTACCAAATTTCCCCATTCCCCACAACGGTAGTCGATCGTTCCGTGGAAGGAATAACTAAGAACTTGGTTTTGAACATCAAAAGTGAGGTCTCGAGTGAGTGGATACAATCATAAGGGTCCTGTTATCTAACTTCAAGTTGCGGTGAAACACTGCTGGGCAATTCGATCTATGTAAGCTTCCTGGGGTATTGAAGGAAGGAGGTTTTATTTACACCACCATGACTGAGGGTTTTGAATTACATAACAGCGGTGAGGACCCTTTACCTCATTCAGTGTGGCCGTTCTTTCTCAGGCTTTGAGATGTAAAATACCATGTTAATAACAATCTACGTTGATTTTTCAGAAAGGTGTTAGAGTAGAAATGATTCTATAAATCAATAAAAGCAATAGATTAATAAAATGCTGATGAGATTTCATCAGAACTGACAAGGAATACATTTTCGGTCAGGTTAAATTCATTGACCTGTTGGTAAAAGCTACGGAAAACTAACCCCAATCCCTAGAAAACCTCTGGAAACTTAACCCAGATATAGCACATGGGCTGGGGCCTCACTTCTCTGACACAAAGAACCTTGTTTTCAAGACAGATGATCATGTGAACACTGGCTATGTTTGTTCATAGAGGGCTTTACATGGCTGCATTAAAATAGCTTAAAAGGACATTTTTGCGAATCAAAAACCTTTTGAAATCTTTAGTTTTAACTGCGAGACGATCTAACCATTTAAATTAAATAGTTACTTTCTCCAAAAAAAACTTAACAGAAACAAAATAATAAATAAATGAAACTTAGATTTTGTGAAATTTGATACTAGAAATAATAATAATTACAACATTTGCTCACATCTTATGTCAGGCGCTTTCATAAAAGGAAATAAAACCATATCCCCTACTCTTTGTGGCACAGTTGTAGTCAATCCCCCGTATCTATGCAGGACAGGAAGAAATTACAGAGACACTAATGTTACATTCCTCCCATGCAACGTGGCTAAAAGCATGTGATGTGTACCCTTGTGCTGTACTGAACGTATAACTGGCCACAATCTGCTCTTTCCTCGAGACAAACACAGCCAGCCAATGGAGACACTTGTGTGACACAGATGATTGGTGGCTGTTTTTGAAGAGTTATTTTTATTTGTTGTGAAATTTGTCCACGCACAATTATGCCTCCCCCATTCACCAAGTTTGCTTAGCATCTGCTGCATGTTATTCCTTTAGGCATTTGGATGGATGATTGTTGTTCAAAGACCTGGGAGGTAATCGATGCTGTTTATTGATACCAGTATAATAATTGCTACTTTATTTCCTAATTGTTTTATTATGTGTGACTTTTAATAGACAATGAATCATGGATAAATTATTCAATAACAATAAAATAAAAATATGCAAGGCAATTGAATGAAAGCTTTTCAAGTTTTGTGCCGGGAGGACATATAAAAACATATATACAGATATTTACTACAGGAAAAACAAATTATTTACATAATTTGTGTTGTAGTTAAGCATCCAACAAAAACAAAAACATTAAACCCTCAATCCCACCATATTTCTGTGTACTAAAAAGTGATACATGTCAAATTTAGACTAATTCCTCACATTGGAAAAATCTTGACATCAAAGACATCAAAACCTTGAAAACCTATGGTAGCTGGTGTAATAATCTTTAAACAATGTAATAGTTCAGGAAGGGTCACATGGTTACCACGTGGTTAACCCGCACACTTTTTGTCATCACAGAGCGTTGAACTGACAAAGTTAAAGTGCAGTCAGAATAACAGAAATTGCAGAATGCAGAATCCAATTACTTGATTTGCCAGGTTAATTAGCAAAGGACATTTACTGTGGTTGCTCACAGGTGCTTGAAATATGTTTTATGAATATAAATGGCAAGGAATTTTGGAGATAACACCTTCCTTAAATTCAAAGCTTCAGGACCAGTTTGTTATTAGGCAGAAAAGCAACAAGATACATTCCCTGTGTCTTTCCATTGAAGAGGTAATGACAATATGGTGAAGACAGAAGAAAAATGGAATGACAGCGTATGTGTTCATTTTTACAAAAATATAAAAAAGCAACATTCCACAGCAACTGGAAAACATCTTATAGCCACTGCGTCCTTGCTGTCGCGCCACTGATCAACCTTCTGCAATTTTAATGATTTTAATGAAGAAACCCTCTTTGACAAAATACATTTACCCCTCCCCTGCGTGTTCTTACACTCCATAGTGTATGTGTCCATTTAGAGCGTTTCCCACATGTTGTATGTGCAATCATGAATTAAGATATGATGAACATGTTTCCCAAACATTAACACATACTGCGCCAGGTGGGAAAAAACGTGGCCTTATATCATCCTTCCAATTTTGAATCATAGTTCATATGATATTCTCTACATATACCTAAATATCGTCTTTAAATACTCTAGTATAAAACTCAAAACTCATGTGAATATTTCCCTCCAAATCTATTTTTCAAAGTAATTGTGTGTACCTTAATACTAAATAAATAATAAAAATAGAAATTAATAATAATTTTAAGATGCGAAGCTGTCAATTTTGGGAGCTGGTTAATGGATAAACAAATAAGAATTTATTAAATTTCCGTTTTTAAAATTCATTCAGTAATTACAATAAATAAAATAAGTCGCTGAATAAAATTAATTAGTAATCTGGAAATGAATTTATGTTTCACTTTTCTCACTATTATTCTCTAGCTCACTTTTAGTACGTTTTCCAGAGTCAAGAATAATAATTTTAATAAACATCTGCTTCACCAATGAGACATGGATGTGACCATCAAAAGTGCCCCGACACTTGAAAACCACTCTCTTTCTGAATTTCAGTACAAAAGGGTTCTTGTGAATATGGCATTGACATCATTCTAATCTAGGTCAAATATATCAATGTTATGAATAGTTACGCTTTTGAATGGTTTGAATGGGAGACAAACATGATGTCTCAGAAATGCACTTAGTGAAAGTATACATTAAACTCTTTAAAATCTCCCAGCCCTCTGGAAACAGTAATCTTATTAAATTCACTGTTCATGGAAAGGATTGATGTATTTTTATTGTTTTTATTTTTCAGTGTGTGGTTGGGATCTGGGAGAATCAAGTGATAGGCTGATGGCTAAAGGCCATATGTCATAGATTAGGCGTTTGAGCTCCCTTTATGACTAATACAGCTCTGCCCTTTGCATTCAGCCACAAGCTTAACGTCTACAAAGACTAAACTCTGTACACAAATGGAACATTCTGACAAAACAGTCACATGGTACGTTTTTTCAACACACAAGAATTTTATTATATAACAATAGGATGTGTTCACATGTAGCCTCGGATTTTAACATCAAGGCTAACATGGGCCCTTCAATCCTTCCATTCACTTTTTCAAGTAGGTATGACAATAGCGTTAATAACGACAGTGTAACAGTTCCCAAAGGCAATATAGGCAGACATCCACTAAATTTATTATTATCATTATTATTTTATAACATTACTTTATTGATCATAACATCGGAGGTTTGACTCCGAACAGGGATATCAATAATCCCCCTCCTGTTGTCTGCACTGGACTGATAAGTTCAATAAAGATGTAAATCATCAGACTGAACGTTTCTCTTAGCGCAGATCGTCTGTAACTAAGCATTACTTAATCAATTCTCTGATCTGCTGGGTGAATGGTGGGAAAACCAACGTCAACATGGAATTCACTGATGGGTCGACGCGCTTGTTGTGATGCGCGTTACGACCGCTCGGGCAGCGGGGAGAGCTAAGTGATCCCAGGCACTGGCGATGGGGCAGGGGGCAGTTCTTGTGGGGCAGGTCATGTGCAGGCCCCGCTGGCACTCTGTGTGCTTTATCGGGCAGGTGTCGCATACCTCTGAGTCACGGCCGCAGTCTCGGCGCGCCCTGGACGGAGAACCTCCATGTGCACGGCACACGTTCAGGCCTTTAATGCGTGTCACTTCTCAGTCGCCCCACACCGTCAGTGCAGAGTAAAAACCCTGCCGGTGACGAGGCTGGCATGCCTTACTCAGAGGGGAGAACTCCATCCCTCGCTCTCATTAGCCCACGGTCACAATCGCTAAGCCTTATCCAGTGCTCTGCATCACAAATCAAATAGCACAGGTGGACAAGAAGTATTAGTTAAACTCCTTGTTTCTATGGTGATTATTCTAGTACACATTTTATGTTCCCCTATCTTTGCACTCGGAAAGGCAGCAGACGACAACACATGCCATGTATCGATGCACCCAGAAGATTTAGTTCAGTTAATTTCAGTAGATTAAACGCCTATGGCCGGTACTGTGGGGAGGAGGGAAAGCAGCCAGTGATAGACATTATAATTACATTAATGTCTAGCTTTTACTTATTTCTGTTATTGAAGAACATTGTACCAACCTATGAGAATAACTTTTCACAGATATATGTGTGTGTGTGTGTGTGTGTGTGTGTGTATTTGGGGTGAAGAAAATACACACACGCCCTAAAAACCAGATAAAACAAGCCAAGGGAAGGAAAGTTTAAAAAGGTTGTAAACCGAACCGCCTCCTCATCCCATAAATAACGGAAGGGTAAATGTCATAGAGACTTTATATCCAGACTGGCAGTCTAAAAAAGACCCTTTAAAAACTAAATCTACGAGCAGAGAAATTCATTGTCAGGTGATGTCCACCCATCCTGCATCATGTCTCCAGTAGTTACTCAGCGCCATCCTGGGTCTCGGAAACCTCCAAACAGGGAGGAGAGCATCTATTTCTCTCTCTCTCTCTCTCTCTCTCTCTCTCTCTCTCTCTCTCTCTCTCTCTCTCTCTCTCTCTCTCTCTCTCTCTTTACTCTCACTCTTTTCAAATTGAGACGACAAGATAAGGGAATGCCAAAGCCGCAGCTGTCTGCTGCTCATTGATAAAACCATATCTAATCCATATCAGCCTCCCAATGGCCAAGATGCTGCTCTTCCACTGTCAACAGAGGAAGGGGGAGACATCCTCTGTGGTTCAACTCTCCACTATGATGTCAGGTTTTATCAAGTGAACTTTTTTTGGGGTGGGTGAAGCCGAACGAATCTGCTGACGGCCATCTTGGCAAGAGCACACCTTGTCAGCGTCCCTTCCGGCAGGGGAATCAGCTCCCAACATCTGTGTTTATCGCCCCCGTGAATACTGCACAGCCCGGATTATGCGCTCCTGTGAAGTACGGCACTAATAAAGTTGCTCCAAGTTTGCCATGTGATTTTTTACTTTAACACCTAAAAAAGAAAAAAAAGGTTTACTCTTATTATAACTGTGACTGAAGAGACTTCTGAGCAGACTACTGGCAAGAACCGACTTGTAAAGTGAAGATATTAATAAACACGCCTTTTTTAATTAAGTAATAATAATAAAAATGATGATATATATATATATATATATATATATATATATATATATATATATATTTTTTATATTTTTTTTAAATAGGTAGCTGTTGCTGCTGCTGTCACAGTTATGATTTTCCTCCCTTTGTCCGTTTCTTCTTCATCATTTGCAATTCAATATATTCCTTCCTTGAAGCTATTCTGGAGCGTTGAGCTTCTCGGCTCTGTGGGATGGGGTCTTGATCAAATGTGACACAATATTGTTTGTAATCTCTCCCTGAATCAACAGAGCCACTGGGCTGGACACAAAGGCAGAGCCAAGACAACTGTGTTTGATCATGTTGCCCTGGATGTCTGAGAGTCTACAGAGAAAGTGGTCACATCTTTTAAATACCAGTCACTATTCAATTCAAATCATTATTATTATTATTATTATTATTATTATTATTATTATTATTATTATTATTATTATTATTATTATTCTTTTTGTTGTAGTTGGTTTCCATGTCATGACAAACAGGAACTTATATTCTCCAATCACACAATGTTATCAATTTGGCGCTTGATCAATTGTAGTATGATGGCTATTGTATTATTTATGATATTTCAACTGTACCTCGGTCTTATTGTTGAATAAATGAAACGATAGAGTATCCCACTCTCGATGTATTAGGAACGATCAAAGCTAATACCAGAATGTTAAATGTTGTGATTCATCTGAAATTATTTAAAAAATAACATAAAATGACTCATAAAACAAGTCAGAAGAAGGCTCATGGAATATCACGTCCCAGCTGTTGGTTGCTAGTTGACAGTGGTGACATGATAAGGTTGTCACAGAGAGGAATATAAACATTTTAATAAAATATTTTCTCTTGATTAGAACCCTGATGGAAACTTCAGTCAGAAATCAAGAAATCGGAATTAAGAACTTTTTTTCCAGAAATCAGAGAAGTGCTTGTGTTTAGCAGTAAGTGAAATTAATTCAAATATAAACAACACAATCCAAAGTAACTCAAAATCATTACAGCAAATTAAGAACCAAAAGTACATCGACTTTTACTGAATCAACTACATGATGCTTGTTTTGTTTGTTTGTATGGATGGAAATGAATGACAATGGAAGATAATTGCTTATTAGTGTTTCTGAAATAGTTATATATCTATCAATCCATCTCTCTATATATATACACGTTTATGTTAATCACAAGTTACACTTATCAAATGTGTGTTCTCAGGCTCAAGGTGTGAGAGGCTAAAACACATTTAATGCTACAGCATGGTGGCATTCTTGCTGTCCAATTTTATTTTCTGCTGAAACAAGTTCTTGTTATATACAAAAATACATAAACTAGTGTAACCAAAGGTCACTCCAGGGGGGTTGACTATATAGTCACTGACTATATTAAATACAACTGTATTGAGAGACTATATTATACTGGATTATTTATATAAGAAGAGAACTGTTAAGGCAGGCACAAACGTAAAATAAAAAAGCCATTCCCATTGGTGTTACAAAACTAACTGCATAGATATAGTAAGGAAATGTGTTTATGTCTCTGGCTGTTCCTTTTAAACACGGGCCCATTCAGCTGGGTTAAGCTAACCTACGCAACACAATGCCCATGCTAGCGAATGGCCGAGTATGGAGAGTCAACTGTCCCCAGCAGCTTTCTGGTTACTGTGCAGGGACGGGCAGGTAAATCAGGCTTCCTTCCTTCCTCCTTCCTTCCTCCTTCCTTCCTTCCTTCCTTCCTTCCTTCCTCCTTCCTTCCTCCTAACTTCATCCTAACTTCCTTCCTTCCTGAAGTTCAGGGGTGGTGCTCTGAAGGTGATAGCAGGCCTGGCAGGGCCTCCAACCAAACTGACCCGCTTCTCTCCGCAGGGAGACAGAGGAGAAGACTCACTGACCTCTGCCTAAGACTAAGAATTTATACCAAGGTGTTGGTCACTCGCCAATAGAAAGCAGGCATTTCCGCGCGCGTGAGGCAATTTCTTCTTGATTAATTAAAACATGTCAACTGGGCAATGAGCTCTTCCAATTCCAATTTCCAGTTAATATGATATCTCAGAGCCACATCACTTGCTGGCCTAATATTGAGTAAAATAACCTTGGGAAACAATAACAGCACGTGCTGACCATACTAACCTTGATCATTTCACTGTATCAACCTCATGAACTAATAGGCTTTGACAATACCCCTGGAATCAGGAGCATTCGAATGAGCAGAAATCGAATCGCGTTTATTCTCGAACGCCAACCAGGGCTGAACGCCTGCTGCAAGCCCCCCCCCCAGCCTGCCCGGGCCCAGACACACTCCCGCACGGCTGGGAGCAGCACTCACTGGATTCGGGGTCGGAGTTGCCATCCCCCTCGGTGCGGCTGTTGGGTGAGGTCTGCTCGTAGAACTCCTCCTGCGGGAATCCGAGGGGCAGGGGGTGGGCGGTGCCGGCGCTGCTGCTGCTGGGCTCCTGGTCCCCCAGACCGCTGTCACTGCAGCTCTCCTGGGAGCCGTCCGGGAGGTGAAAGGTCACGCGTCGCTGGGTCTGTAACGCAGTAGACAGACACATTCGGGCACTGCTTGGACCTTGGAACTTTTTAACTTAGAGGATGTTGCTCTACCATTTCACTGCACTGTAAATTCAGATAAATTCTGGCCACTTCATCATTGCTATTTAATAAAGGGGGGGGCTGGGCGGGGTATGCTTTAAA
>JAOYSI010018019.1:0-36555 GCA_025775065.1 Hiodon alosoides
CCCCCCCCCCCCATGATACAACTCACAGTATTACCTGCAGGTAACGGTTCAAATGACAGGTATAAGGACAATGTTCTTTAATTGGCAAAATAATAAAAATAAAGTGAAATAGCCAAATTGACATTTTAAAAAAATAATTCACGTTTTCAGATCTCCAAAGCAAAAGCTAATAAATAATTACGCATAGCAATACATGACAAAGACATGTCACTTCTGCAGGGTTTGCGTTGCCATCTGAGGAGACTGTAAGAGCTTGTTGGTAGTGGGTGGCCCAGGTAATCTGTCATTACTGAATAAAAGAGCCGCTCGCAGAGTGAGGCCGCGCGTTACTGCAGAGAGCCTGATTTGAGGGTTGTCAGTACGCTGCGGGGTCCTGATTGACATGACCTCCCTGAGACACTCTCTATAAGATGGCAATCACACGTCTCCAGTCAAAGCTAGAGTTCTAGGCAAAGGCGGGATTGTTCCTCATAGAGGCCGAATGCCAAGTTTTGGGATGAACCCTGCCAGGTCTAAAAATGACACTAACAAAGACCCAAAGACCTAATGCTGAAGAGTAGGTGGTAACCAATACAACTTCGTAGCTCTTCGCCAAAGAGCTGGGCAGAGAGTGTCTGTTCGATATTGATATTAAACTCCATTCATCACAGCTCTGTTAAAACAGCTTATGAGGCATTTAATTATCAGGGCTCTTGTATTTCTTAGTCTCCGTCTTTCTACAGCCAGTAGATATCGTTAGCCATGTCATTTTCACATCGATGGCTAGAGTTACACCAGGTGCCCTTCATACTCGTTTTAAATTCATAAACGTTTCCCGGAACATTCAGCTGTGACGGGCAAAGGAGGCTGAGAAGACATCACTATTTAAAATTAACTGGTATTGTAAATGGTGTCGTTGGACCAATGTGGCGCGGTGATGGGATTTTTAGGGAAAATGGTCACCGCTTCCAGAACGACCCCAAAAAAGCCACAGCAAACGCATTTCCAGGCCGGTGGAACGGTGATTGGTCAGGCGACAAGATAAATACTTGGGAAAGGCAGTTAAAGTTAAATCAGCACACTAAGGTGGTTTGTCTTGTTTTTGTTGTTCACCTTAAGTCTGTTTACTCCTTGGTTTCAATATGTCCGATGTTTGGTTATTATATTTTTAATGTGATATGATAGACTTAGAGAATGTTTGCATCAACTTGACAAAGACCTCTACTGCAGGTTAATGATGCAAAACAAGTCAGTAATCTAACTTTTGTAGTTTTAATATTTGAACGTTTTCCTTGGTGCCTGTTTGATAGTAATGGGTACTGAGTTGATGTGTCACTGATCACGTTGGGTGGTGTTATGGGTGAGCCTGATCGCCACAGCACGCTCTCTGCAGATGTTATGTGTAGTTAGCTACTGACATCAAGCCACTGGAGCAGTGCTTGAGAAGCATCTTCTGACTCCCAGAAGCTGGGACTTCCATCATTAGCTACCTACGTTAGAGGCGTTGCCTTCACTTAACATTTCACTCTAATAGTTTAATAGCTGTCATAGTTCACTATTGATTGAATACTGTCTTGTTTTTAAAATGAGACAGAACATACTCACGCCCAGGTAAAAATTCAATTTGCATTTTACCATCCCTTAATGTGATAGACACTTATAATGTATGACTTCCATCTTACATCATCAGTCTGGCCATACTCATTAACTCTTACTTGTTATATGAACAGACACCATTATTTCAGAGCTGAAGACAGATATCACCTTGAACGATTGTCATGTCTTTGTCTTCACAAGCAAACGTTCAGCAGCATTACTAGATTATCCCTGGCTCCAGGGGCATACACTACGACAACGGGAATAACGCCGTCGTTTGGGACGCACACAGAAGTGGTATTTTCAAGCTCGGTTTGGCCGAATCAATCAATCCATCGATGACAGAAGTGCACCTTAAATGCAGAGCTGTTCCACTTGAATGGCTCGTAACAAAGGCAATGCATTTCTCTAGGTGGAAGGGTCATGAGTAATTATGAGCTGTCATTCAGCTTAGCACCACCCCAGCAAAAGCATCACTTTTGCTCTCTTCCTAATCCTGAAAATAATGGGTTTGAGGTCTGATGTTTGTTCTCCATCAGTGAACAACAATGTAAACTAATATGTTGTGTTTGCTTCTGCTATGTCTAAAACTTCTGTTGGATTCATATGCAGAATAGTTTTGCTAAGTAGTGAAGGTTCAATACAGTTTCATAGATTACGGCTGACTTCGTGCGGACAAGTTCAACGGTCAAATAGATTTGTTTACAGTGCGAAAGTAAATTTAAACTGTTTGCTGTAACATCATTCCAAACCCATCCAATTAAAATCAAAGTCATTCTCCCCCACGCTTCATTATGTATGAACACAATTCAATCAGTTTGTCTTCAGCAACAATCAAGCAAGTTAAATTAAAGGAAAGCCCGACCATGCAGTGTTTAGTGTTAAGCAGAAAACGTTTTTATGAAGCAGAAAGGCCTACTGGAACGAGTAGCTGGGAATGTGCTCCGTCAGTTACAGTGAAACCCAAACATCTCGTGATACTGAGACGTGTTCCATACTATGTGCACGGAAGCCGTTGCTTCCGATTCACTTTTTAAGACAGAATCCAATAGCTTCCTTTTAATGATCAGTCAAGACTTACCCCGCCCCCCCTTTTCCCTGGGGAAAAGTGAGATAAATACCACATTCTAAAGGTTAGGACGACCCCACCACCCTCTTTCCCCAATCCTGTTCTCCAAAATGTAGGTGAACACTGTAAGCAAGAGACACATGCAACAGAAATGTCCACAATATCATAAACACCAGCTTTCCCTTCCACGAGTACGCAAAAAACCCAGCGGATTTAGAGGCAAAACACCTGCTTAGGTGCATACCTGTTATTATGTTGATTTAACATTAGCTATGTTGTTGTCATTAACAGGTCCCCTGAATAACCACATGAAGAAACAGAATTGTTGACTCCATAGAGTAGAACCTCAAATTAATTTTAAGTAGTCATGGTACACTTACTTTGCATCCATATTTTCTATAAAAAAAAGACTATAATGCAGAGAAATAACTTAACAGCCAGTAAAGAATTTCTTGTGTCATCTTTTTTTTTTCATTCTGGGGAATAAAAAAAGTATAAAACATTTGTCACAGTCTGAGAAAGGCCCCTCTTTAGCCCTTTATTTTTAAGTTTCAGAAAATGAAGACGGCCGTACTCCGTTTACAGCTGGCACATTAATAATCATCCAAAAGGACATTTAGCAATTCGGAGAGACTCGCCTTTCCTTACCGTCAATGATTCCCTCTAGGAACCCAAACTGTTCCAGAACCTTAACAACCACTGCCACCACCACCAGCACAGCAATCATCTCAAGTCCCTCGAAGTTCATGGCGAGTCAGCTCATGGTCTTGTCTTGGTCGTGAGAGGTGCTCTACGGACCGCCGGTCTTTAACCACATCAGGGCAGCCAAAATCTCGGCGTGTAGCGGAGGAGACAGAGAGAGAGAGACAGACAGACAGAGACTGAGAGAGAGAGAGAGAGAGAGAGAGAGAGAGAGACCGAGAGAGAGAGGGAGGGAGGGAGTGCACCCAGCAGAGTACAGGAGTGGCAGCCTGCTTCACCCTCGACTTTCCGCTATCCAATAGATGGTTACCTTTCTCCCCACTCCTGTGCTCTAAGGGAGACGACGTCTGCTCGGAGCCCCAGAAACGGAGTGCGAAAACCGCACATCTGGGAATACACTTACGCTGATCTCCAGTCTGTGATACACTGTTTGAAGAGAATTTGTTGCTGGGGAAACGAGACCTCTAACTAACAGATAAATGTGACAGGTCCCAAAGCTGAAAGGGGTAATGAAGGGCGATCCTCAAAACTTCTCATAAGGCTGAGTTCAGCCATGTAGGATGTGGCTAAAGAAAATCAAACTCGGGGACAGTCACCAAAGGGCTCCCCTAATAACACCACAGTCCCTGGTCCACCTTGTCACTGTCAATAAAATATTCAACACTCGCAGATAAAACTGTCCCAGCATAGAAAGTATGTATTATGGTTAAACTGATGATATTGATGGATGTAATTCTGGGAGTGGACATATTGATCCTCCAAGGAAACAAAGTTTGATTAGACTTCCCTGTCAATAAAAATCAAGAGGTCTGAAATATGTAATTTTAAACCAGTTTCATTTGGATAGTACAGTGTCATGCAAAATTCTTAGGCACAAGTAAAAATATTCCGTAAAGTGAAGATGCTTTCAAAAATAATGAAATTAAAAGAATCAATGAAAAATCTATATTTGGTTTGACCACCCTTTGACTTTAAAACTGCATCAATTCTCTTAAGTACAATGTTGAGCCTATACTGTGGAGGCCATACCATCTGTTGCAGAACTCCTTGTTCTTCTTTCAGAAAAATGTACAACTGCTGACACACTAATGCAGAAGAAAAATATATACATCAATGACTACATTTACATAAAAAGCGAGGGAGCCTATGATTTTTGCACAGTACTGTATATATTTTAAAAATAATGTCTTAATAATAATTTACCAAATTTGAAACAAAAACATGTACATACAATCATTATGGCCAGTTTATTAGGTACACCATCCAATTCATGGAAACTTATCACTCCTATAGAGAGTCACATGGCTGTGGCTTGCTATGGAAGCAGGCAGACAGGCATCGGAGCATTCAGATACTGTTTGATTGAACATTATAATGGGCAAAATGAATGATCTATGTGACTTTCAGCGTGGTATGATTGACAGTGCTAGGCATGCCACTTCCAGTTTCTCATAAATGCTCGCCCCCCTGGGCTTTTCACTAACGGCAGTATCTAGGGTTTGGCGAGAATGGTGAGGAAAAACGAAGAAATACAGTCAGCTGCAGTCCTGTGGGCAAAAACAGCTCGTTAATGAGAAAGGTCGAAGGAGAATGGCAAGAATCGTGCAAGCTAACAGCAATGACCCATCCTGCCCGGTGTCAACAGTACACGCTGGTGGCGGTGGTGTAATGGTGTGGGGAATGTTTTCTGGCAGACGTTAGGTCCCTTGATACCAGCTAAGCGACGTTTGAACGCCACAATGTATCTTATCATTGCCGTTGACCAGGTACATCCCTTCATGGCTAAAGTTTGCCCTTTGTCACATGGAGACTTCCAGCAGGATAATGTGGCATGTCACAGTGTACGTATTGTATCCGAATGATTCCATCAACATGACAGTGAGTTGAGTGGCCTTTGCAATCCCCAGACCTCAATAGAGATGGAATGGAATGTTTGCAGCATGAATGTAGTTATGCGTAAATGATTAATATGTGTGTGTGTGTGTGTGTGTGTGTGTGTGTGTGTGTGTGTGTGTTTAAGAAATATAAAGCTCTTTCTAAAATGTGCTAAAAAATTTGTAGTGACAATAACTGAAATATACCCCAAAGGTAACCATTAAAACTCATTCCTTTGAGAAAGAAAGTGTGTATCCCCCGTGGGTAAAGTAACTACCTAAATGTTATGCTGAATGAGGATACTCTCGCCATATGGCTCAGACAAACTCACCCCAGACAACCTGGCCAATGTGGCCCCAGACCCAGAATGTTGATGAGTGTGTGTGTGTGTGTGTGTGTGTGTGTGAGTGTGTGAGAATGGGTATAAAACAAAAGCAAGGATACATTTCAGTGGTTAGACTTTGGAGGCTGTTGCAAAGTTTATGAGGGAAGGATCCCTGGAGAGCAGGCAAAGGCACCTTTGATTTGAGTGGCATGGTCGACCCAATGTGCCACCCTGCTCCTGTTCCCCGAGATAACGAGAGCAGGCCGGCGCACCGTCACAGTGCAGCAGGCAGACATTCAGACATGTAGCGGACTCAGCCACACACTGGGGTTGACGGGTCTGCATCCGTGACATTCAAAGCCAACCCCATCGCTACCATAGACACAGGCAACACAGGCAACAACAACCAGCTGATTTTGATTCTACAGCGGTGCTGACAAACGTCCTGAAGAAAAGGGCATAGTGCACTGTATTGTGCCCTGCATATCAATCCTGTCAAAACACTATGGCTGGACTTTTCTGATAGCCTGCCTGTACTTAAGAAAACACTGTGGCCTTAGCTATAACACTATGGCTGGACTTTTCTGATAGCCTGCCTGTACTTAAGAAAACACTGTGGCCTTAGCTATAACACCATGGCTGGACTTTTCTGATAGCCTGCCTGTACTTAAGAAAACACTGTGGCCTTAGCTATAACACTATGGCTGGACATTGTTGATAGCTGTGCCTTTGTAGCAGTGTCACCATTTAATAGAGTGTGGGGAGGACTGACGGACAAACACCTACAGTAAACTGTGCTCAGCACCAGCACACCTAATAAATATAACATTATTTGCTATGAACTTAATTCTAAATGTTTTAACCTTTATAAACATTTTAAACATTTTATACATATTAAAAAGATTTGAAATAAAAATAAAGAAATAAAATAAAATTTAAGAAATAAAATAAATAATTTAATAATAAGATTAGAATAATTCATACGTGTAAAATAATTATGAAATGTGAAACTTTCATGAAAATTGTGGCGTGTTGCGTAGATAAAGACACTGGGACACAAGATCTCTGTTCACAAGTGGCAAGTAGCAACTTTTTATTTAAGCACCACCTCCACACTCCTGAACAGGAAATTAAACGTCATTAATCAACAAACACGTCACATACATACATATGGTAACTACATTACTAAGAGCATTTAACGCTATTTTTCAACAAACAATTAATAAACCCACATAACAGAACCACAACACTCCAAATAGGAACACAGAATTAGAAAACAACAATTTAATCACAGTTACAACCACGTAGTCACGTGAGCCTTTGCGCTAACTAACTAATTATTAGCTAGCTGCAAACCGCACACTAGAGCGACCGCTTCCTCCGGTCGCTACAATATGTATAAAAGTTGATAAAAGAACCATAAATATAGGGAGGAATTTAGTAGTTTGTGTTATTTACTTCAACGCGGCACTCCATCCAGACAGAGGGAAATACTGAACATCTTGTCTCTCCAAAGAAAATAGCACCGTAAGACACAACAGGTATTTCACGGTTATCAGCCTGCCATCTTTTACAACCAGCTGTAGACAAAAACGCATTAACTACTGCTTATCACTATAGAATGGATGTAGAAACATCAATAGGCTTAGTGGCCTTCAGAATATGAGTGTCTTAGATGCAGCTCCACATCATTTTAACGAGGTTTGGAGGGTCGCGATGAAGTCTTAATAATGAACTGTTATCCTTGTCTGATGCATGCCAATATTAAAATCTTGGAGCAACATTTTGTACCAAATCGTTTGTAAAAATTCACAAGTGAAACGGAACCATGTCGCTTTTCTGTTTTTTATACCGCGCAGGAATCTATGTTTACACAGTTAATCCCCAGACTAAGGAACCCACTACAACTAATTTGCCTTATATAATTCCTGTGATAACTTTAATGTTTCTGGAATAAAATAGAGATACATAACCAGTAGGACATTACATAACGACCTATCGAGCCAATACAACTAAACGAGAAAATAAAAACACTTGGCAAACTGCATTAGCCTCTAACTGCATACATACTTTTAAAAGAAAATGGAGAAAATGCGAACGGGGCCCGCACTGCAATAAAACATGTTACAAGATAACCCGTTGACATTGCGAAAGCAAAGAAAAAAGTTACAAACGGCACGCGGTAAATAACACGATGTTAAATGCTGTAAATTGTGTACAATGGCAAGATGATTCATTCATTCATCATTTAATTGCTACGTTTGAATATTACAAATGGTGCTGAAAAGGGGGACATGGGAAACATATATGTAATCATCGTTAATCAATGTGCCACACATGCCTGTAGCCCGCTTCAAGCGATAAGTAGCCTATTCAGTAAACAAACAGTGCCAATAATTCTGAAACATTCAATACACTGCTATTGCGCTGCTTTGTTTGTCGCTTCCAGCGGCCGATACGCGAAGAGGAAATTAAGTATGTGGTGTACGCTTAAAGTGAACGCTAATTAGGAGCTGAAATCAAAGAGTCTCACTGGAGAGCCGCAACAATAGACTTCTCCGTCCAGAAATTCTTCCACAGAAAAGACCTACTTTGGAATTGACCACGGATGAAACCGAGCAGTGCACCGTGACAACGCACAGCACACAAAAGTGGATCTGAGCTTCGATATTGGCCGTGCGGTTTTCACTCCCGTTTTACTCCGTTAAATCTGAACCGGTACTGTACGCAATCCATTTAGCGAGTAATTTGGTACCAATAGTCTCAGAAGTATCTCTTAACTGAAATCTCTGCGTCTCCAAATGGATTCTTCCGAGGCAAGCGGAATTCGCTGCATTTATTAGCAGTAAAAACAACCCGTTCTAAACCGCGTTGAATGTGACACGAATAATGATCCTGCTTGCCATTTCGTCTACAGAGAAATCAGTCTCAGAATTTTGAGGCAAAAAATATAGACGTCTTGTTAAACCGCCTTTTTCAGTTCTATCCTGTTAGACGATATAATATATATTGTTAACGATATATATAATTATTTAATAATTATTATTATATTATTATTTATTTATTTATTTAGCTGAGGTTGGGCTTTCTAATTCATTGGTTCCCACGAATGACTCCCTGACTAAAATAAAAGTCACAACGTCAGCCACCATTATTCTGGAACAAGTTCTGGAAATATTTCTATCAAATCAAATCAAAACAAATATCGAAGGCTATTTGACCTTTTTTCCATTTACTAAATACCCCAAAAAATATACTCAAATTTAAAATTATATTCAAGGGCTGTGAGACCAGTACTACGACTGTATTTTGAAATCTCAGAGGAAATCGCGTATGTAGGGGAGTCCTAAACGACCAAAGATTACAGAGGGATTAAACGTCTGTAAATGGTATAATCTGTGACATAGGCAAAACATAATAGCCTGCTAGGCAATGTATTTGGACCTAAAATGCTGTGAGAATGCACTGGTGGGGAGAACTTCAGGCTTTTTAATTATGAAAAGATATTTGGTAGTCCCAATATAATATATATAGATTATGAAAATCAATTATGCGTCCCTCTAACAGCATGTCCTTATTTGTTAGTTATAAACGCTTGACGAATGTCCCGTTGGAGCATGGTAAGGTTTGGAGCTTTCCCAACAAATAAACGCTCTCCGTTTGCTGGGGAGGTTTAATGAGACTCCCCTTAGGCTAACGACCTTTAAAACAATATAATCAGTGGCACATTAATCTTATTTTGTTGTCACCAGCATCAGGGTTTGGGCATAGTGACTGCTGGAGGAAAGAACTCTCTTATTCTGGTTCTTTAAGCAGAGATGAAATCACAACCATCTAAACACAACACGCGTTGGCCGACAGATAACACAAATAAATTGTGTAATTAAAGCCTGTTCACGTTCTCAGATTGATCACACATATCAGTAATAAAACCCTTACAATGTAGCCAATAGATTGACCACATTCTGGAACATCTAACCTGCATACAGGGGATCTAAAGGAACGACTTCAGGTCGATTAGATGGAGAAGAGATGTCACTCGGGCAAGTGCTGCTATGAAACACCAAACATTTCCTTACATAGACTGTTGTACCAAGTTTTGTCGAGGTTTACCTGGTTTTTACCAAGTTGTCATTCTTTTCCACAATCTGTAACAGTCAATTCCACCTTTGGTGCCAGTCATTTATTTCCTTGAGGGAAAGATTCCCTGATAAAATCTATGCTAAAGCTTTATTAAATAAACCAGATGGTTTTTAGAGAAAGAGGGGAAGGAAAAGCCTTTCATCAGTTCTCAGCATTTTACACCATCTGCCATTCCTCTAAACTTGTTAATGACTCACAGAGTAAAGCAAACCCAGCACAGCTTTGTAAAGCTGGAAGATTCAAAATGCTGAAGTTGACTCTGCCCTCTGCTTATAGTCCCCCCTTTCATATAATTCTGGTCTGGATTTTCCAACACAAACTTGTTTTCTACTGATCTTCCCAGCAGGAAAACATGCCATGTTCAGCTGTTTCTGATAACATATGTTAACGTGCAGTAAAACAAAGAAAACTTTAATTATTGATTGATTGAATAATTGATTGATGATCCTTCTGATAGACATCAAAATGTATGAATTACATCTTCTTACTTCTGAATGTGGATTATAAATTACTCAATCCCTAACTGAGTGTGTTTTTAATTATAATCTGGCAAAAAAAAAACGTTTTAGTCACAGCGCACCTAATTAAAACTGTCATGTCATCAACCATGCACCAAAGTAGTTATTGCATTCAGATTGTGCGTGTGTGTGTGTGAATATATAAATCTGTTTGGACATACTCTCTCACAAGGTACATAAAAATTAATAAATGATAAAACTAATACAATATCAAAGCAAACAAGCACCATGTTTTGACATCACAACTCAAAAATTAATCCTGCAGCTGATACATTTTAAACGCCAGTTCTCTCAGGAAAGAGGAAACTGTCACATTAAGTCTAACTAAAAAGCATGCCTAAAGAAGCCACTCATAAGACCTACGTAAAACTTCAGTGTCATTAAAATCAAAATGTTCCTTCAAACCAATGCGTCACTTCCAGGTAGCTCCTGAACCCATGGGTCAGATTATGCTCCAATTACATTTCATACCAGGGAAAATTGTTTACCTGATGATTTAGTTCTGAGTATGAATTACAAAGAGTATGCATGTAAATTTCCTGAAAATCTCTTTAAGACTGGTCATGTGACATATCTTCAAATAATTCATCTAGTTTAATGGCACATAAAACAGTTTAATAATTCTGTCTGAATATGCTAATAAATTTGCAGAATAACCTCTGAAACAAAATATTAACGTCAAATACTGAAACAAAGAAAAAAAATGTTTTTCATCTTATTTAAAATTTACAAATTAAATATTTACCCGGTGAACATCCTCAACCAACAAATTCTATCATCTGTTCTACAGCATAACCCTTTTAACATGTTTAAAAGCTTAACAATTTTATAAAAGTTACTTACTGTCCGTGAATTCCTGAAAATGGCAGGATTTCCTGGAACTCACATAGAGATCCTCAGAAGCTAGTCTAAAAGTGTAGTGCAATAAGCTACAATTATTTATAACAAGGATTACAGAAACCTTTTTTATAGGTACAGACAGGGAATGCATTAGTGCCTCCAGTCAGCCTTGAACTGCAATGATTTCAGTCACTGACTTTTCTTTCTTTCAGATACAAATGGTGGCTGAACAATAGTTTTTGTGCTATGGGACAAAAACATGCTTTCATTGAGTACAGATCAGCAGTCAACAACTCTTGTAGTAAAGTAAGTGTTGGTAAATACAACAAATCAATGACATAAAAGAAAGGAAAAATGTTATATTCCAAATACAACGAGTGAGAAGATAAGCCAGTGTTCAGTAACACAATCTGATCGACAGATTATCATTATTAGAGGTTATTTCAGTATAGTGCCATTTAGAAGAGTTTCTAAATAGCTCTCTGAGGCCTGAATGTGCAAAGTCTTAAAAATGAATGAACATATTTTTTTCTATTTTTCTAATCTATTATTTAATGCATCTATTTACTGTATGGTTAATACTCAGTCACAGACAAAAGGCACAAGAGAAGTGCCAATTTAATTTAAACCCAACAGCAGAAAGGTCAGATGGTCAGATCTAAAAGAAATTAGATATCCTCTTATTTGGGGTGTTCACTGCAAACCTAATTTGAAACCAGCTGTACCCATGGTAACCGTGCTGAGAAAGCAGTTCTACCCTGTTTATTCTTCGGCTCGCCCTCACGCAACCAAGTTGTTTCCCTAATCAGTCCCAGTTCCACACTGAGCTGCAGATTGGACCGCCGGCCCAATCCTGACGGACTGCTTGTGTGTTATTCTACTGCCCTCACATGAAGCTTTGAGGAACTGCAAAGTTTCTCAGTTATTCAATTACTCAGTGAAATTCTTCTGAGGATTTTAATTTACGTCCTCGTTTAAAAACATATAATTTCTTTGCTGAGCCAATGTGCTTATGAGGAGCCATCTTAGCCATTACGTCCCCTGTTGCTATCAGATATTTTTAACAGCTACAAATATCCCTTTAACAAGCAGGTTGAACACCTTCCTCCAGGCTATAGTCAGTCTAGAAGGTCAGTCAGTATCCTTCCAAACATTACCATTACCTACATGTCTGTCTGTATCCCCCTACCGTAGGGAATACGCTTAGGGAAATTTAGTTACTAATGAATTTCAATTTGGATTAAACTAAAAGTCCAGGACTTTTGCACAAGTGACAGCGAAAGCACATCCTGTTCGAGGGTACGCAGCAGTTGAATAAACAACCATATAGAAACAATACTGAAACTACATTCAATGTGGAGCTAAGCATCCCACAGCATGATCACACAGATGTGTCCGTATCACAATGCCCTGAATTGAGATAGGATTCAGTTACCACACAACGCAATGCAAAGTCATGTCGTGAGGATATCATTTGTACAGTAACTGTGATACTGCATGGTATTATAGGTAGCACTTTGAAGCCCCAAACGCAGTGACGTTTTTGAACGTGGGTCCACCAGCCAGTGGCTAGAGTTTCACGTTTGCGTTTCAGCCCCTGGCGGTACGCGAGGTAGCGGCCTGCGGTCATTTGCCTCTCCCCGTGTAGTTGGAGAGATATCCTGGCCCGCCTCCACATTTCACAGCCCAGGACATGACACTGTGCAGCACCAGGGGCTAACAAAGGCCATCCATCAAGGCCTCCCCCCATCTACCCCACCATCGTCGGGACAGGGGCCCGCTCCTTTCTGTCACTGCCTTTTAAATGCACACATCAACAATGGCTCCATTGAGGTATTGGGTTCCCAGAAATGGCTCCATTGGTGCCTGTGTCGGACGATGGCAGAAGCTATTGGGTATTGGCAGCCGCAACTTTCTCACCTTACACAGTGATGCCATATAATAAAGCTAACAAATTAGCAGTGTGATTGAAAACCGATGCCGCATGCATCTACCGAGGCGGGGCGCTGAATGAAGCGAGGACTGAGAAGGAGATGCACAAAGCGGGTGTACACCACAGTCCCCTTCTTGTTAGCCTATTTCTCCTAACTCTGCTAGCATGTCGGTGTGTTACAATATTCCCTGTACATATGAACCAACATATAGTGAATGGTAGTACAGTAAAACCAACCCAGGGCATAATGTTTATATTTTGTCACATAGAGCAAAAATGCTAGCCCTCAGATGGAAGAAAGTCCTGCAGACACTATAATAACATGGGTTTTCTTGCCTCAGTATCAGTGTATTTTAACATCATTGTTTTATCGTCTCTGATTCATTTGACCTTTTTGTGTGATTGGGTGTTGTGGGGGGCAGGTGCCAATAACTGACCCATGTTTTGTCATGTTTTTGTGTATTTTCCCCCTTGTAAGATGTTGCACAGACCTATGGGAGAGATTATTCAAATGTAAAGGGGTGTGAGAGAGTTGGAGAATTGCAAGGTTTTTGTGGTGAGATTTTGAGAGTGGAGAGATGTAATAGAAAAGTGTGTTACCATTATTAATAAATCTGTGAAATTACGGATTGTACGCAGCCTGCACCTTTTGAGACAACAGAGGGCGCTGTTGGGATTGAAGTGACAAGACTCTCAGAAGTCTCTGGCTCTATATTTACTGTTTTGGAGTCTTCAATTGCCATCTTGATTAATGGGGTTAATTTGAAAAGAACTAATTAAAATTGTAATATTCCCATTAATCACATGCACTTGTGCAACGCAACATTGACAAGTTCTTAAAATTATCGCCTTGAGCAAACTACTAGAATTTTTCTGACAGAACACTTTCATACACAATGCGTTACAAGCACGTTAGCCAAGGTTGCATGGGCTCAAACTCGACTAGGGATTTGCTAATTTTCACATGCCAATCATCTTGTAGAGCTTGGTCTTGAATATTATTAAGATACTACGGAGGTTAAACAATGTGGGAATTACACTGATACATTAATAATCATTCCAAAGTACAGAACTTACATCATAACAGGATCATAACTATGGTTATGTATTTAATAGCCTGTAACTGCATTTCTTAGGGCATTGTCGTACCAGGTCCAAGACACACTGAGGCCTAGGTTTTGATGTTAACGTATTTTTTCAACATGCTAAATCAAACGATTATCTTCAAAGGTACCCAAAAAGACACCCTTTATACCAGAACCCTAACCCTGTGAAAAATTATCCAAGCAGCTCAAAAAGAAAGCAAGAACAGTTGTATCCTTTTCTGAGTTAGTGTATTTTTAACTTCAGCAATAGGCAGCACTAACCAGTAATTAAACATTGATAGACTGTTGCTTTGGTCTTTCTAAAGCATCTACAGGAGAAGCAGGGAGATCAGTCATCAGTCGTCAGGAATTATGTGTTACTTATCTAAGAACAACATTCAATTTTGGGAACAAGAAACACTGGCAAAATCTCAGCCTTTTTGGTTTGGCTTATGAAATGATTTTCTTGAAATTCCAAAAGTCGTGCTTGCTACACGACCATGTATGACAAGAACTTTGTTTGGATCTCCCGCCTCACACCTGTTCACGTGGCCGACTGTTTTCTTTATAAATTACCAAAAAAGCGAAGAGCTGCACAGGCAAACATGCTAAGACCTTGTGTCCACGTCACGCATTAGCAATGCAAGTCAGGTGCCTGGAAACTGTCTGACCATAAAATTCATGGGCATTAGCATGGCAGGTCAGGTGCCATTGTACCTTCTAATGGGTTTAAATGTTAAGCAGAAAGAGTTATTACAGTGAAGATCAAGTCCAGGCACTAAGTAAAATAACCATAAAG
This sequence comes from Hiodon alosoides, assembly GCA_025775065.1. Lineage (NCBI taxonomy): Eukaryota > Metazoa > Chordata > Actinopteri > Hiodontiformes > Hiodontidae > Hiodon > Hiodon alosoides. Next base: position 14,865 of record JAOYSI010018019.1, read on the forward strand.
TGTGTAAAATCTGAGTTTACCTGATATTTACTGTGCACGTGGGGCCGTTTTGTTCTAGGTCATATGGGATGGTTTGCTTTGGAATGGATGAAGTGGATTTGTATCCACTCTGTCTTAGACTAGGGCCATTTTAATTAAAAATAAATGGGCAACAAGGGATAAATCCTCAAAGAGAAGATTGTTTTAACACTCGGTGTAGTATCAGCTAAGATTAAGCCTTTAGGGAGACTGGAGTTCTTTCCACCCCTATACTCACATTTGACTACGAAAACGTGCAATCTTAGCTGCCACCACACCCACGGCTTCTCTTCCCCCTCCTCTGCTCTCCCCGTGCCCTCAGCATTCAGGCAACACCGTAATCGGAGTGACGGCTCTTTACAGAGATTCACAATAAACACCCATAGCTTGGAGACCGGTTTAACTAATTATAAGTCTTTCACTATGAAATAATGGTGATTACTCTTTGTTTTGGTTTTTTTAATAACCCAAGTCATATTGCGTAATTAACCCCAAACAGGAAAACAAATTAACTTTAAAATGGAAAAGTTTGCTTCCAACAAACGTCAGGAAAAAGAAATTCTGTGCATGAAAAAGATAACAGGGCAAAGCCTCGATGAATATTATGTTGCAGCAATGCTGACAGTTTAATGAAGAAAATCATAATAAACTAGAATATCTGGATATTGCATTTGCATAATAAACGTCAATTGTGTTCATATTTACTATGACACTGCAAAATATTTAAATACTATTTCAATAGCTAAATATGCATTTAGATGAAGCACTGTACCCACTGACCCACTATATATTTGAAAATGTGTTTTCCATATTTGTTAGTGACACGAGGGTTTTGCTTTTAAATGTGCAGAAAACATTGGTGTGGCCTGTATAAAGGACAGAATTGTGTTCTCATGATATGCCAGAACAGATTTCAATCATTCCATGCAAAGGGACAATTTACCAGAGGTTAGGTTATTTCCTCATAAAGTCATTATGTTTTTTTTTAACTGTCATCCTGCCTCCTGATGTCTACAATCTGCCAAGTGCTAATTTTGTCTCAGATTATTTACATAATCCCCTGGGGGTAAATGTTAACTGCAACTCATGTGCCATTAGGCAAACACAAACACCCCCTTCTGTGTTTTCAGGTTTAGCAAGGTTTCCTCCCTACTCTGTCAAATGTGACTTGAGTGTGTAAAATACATCTGTTGGAGCTGGAAATAAACATTTGTGAAGCTGTTAGTATCTCTTCAACATAATTCCAGGGGGGCCTTCCCCTCTCCCCATCTGTTGAAGGGGGTGGGGGTGGGCATCAATGTTTGGACCGTTTCCATTCAGTTTCGCAGGAGGCGAACGCACTCCCAGGGGATCCATAACATGATAAGCGTACATTCTTTTTTTTTTTTTTTATGCCAGAAATAAAACGGCATACATATTAATGGCTTCTGCTGGAGTTCTGGAGTAATTCGAGACGCTGTCTTTCGTTTCACCTCAGCATTGCTCCATTGACCTTTCAGCAAGCGTGCTCAGAGGGAACGTAATGCGCAGGAAACGCTTCGTGACAGGTAAAAAAGGAGTCTACGGCACCCCAGTGTTTCGAACCCGATGCTAATATTTATAAACTGGCACGGTGTTGTCAATTGCCACAATGGAATGCAGAACTAACAGCACTAAAACATTAATTAGACACACCCCATCTGACTGCATTATGGACTTTAATTCATTACAGGGAGAGCAACATTTTGGAGGGAGTTTGACAAGCATTTTATCTCTCTGCAAATGAGTTTTTAGAAACTACAAATCTTAGCATCATCAATCAAAACATTCCACAGAATGGGTGTATCAAAGCCACTGGCTTGCTGTTTTTGGATTCGGCACTTGTGCTTCTGCACTAGTTTATCAAACGGACAGGTGGACCACCCCACAGGCATATCTACTTGGGAACCCCCTGCAATGGAAACCTGCATCTTGTTCACACGTGAAGGAGGAAAGAGATGGAGGGACCACCCGTCCGGTGACATCACCCCATTGCTTGCTGAGTCTTCAGTATATTCGAGCGCAACACCTGGGTTTCACATCGATCAAAGCAGGGAAATCGGAGGCGCCTGCAGTGTAAGGCGCTTCTCTAAACCAGTCCAACACGGAAGACAAGTCCGTCTCAACAGCAGGCACAGCTCGCCGGGTAACATAATAGTAGTAATAACTTAATAATCCTTAATAACTTAATAATATTGATATCAGCTATTTCATGTCAGCATTATAAAACATCATGTTTTAATTGCATTATTTTGAAAAGTTTTAGTTGCATAACCAATATATTATATCTACTTGATTTCTAATGAATATTTATGTACCTTTCCTGCTGCACCGATTCACTGAGTGAAAAGTGTCGGAAAAATAAACTTGGAAAGAGAATAGTGACTATTTAATAGTGAGGAATAGTGAGAATAGTGACTAAATATATTAAAAATGGCCAGAAAATATTCTAAGAGTGTGCATCATGCATAACCTATGCTCTTGCACCCCCTATTCATGTTATATTTCCGCTTTGGATATTCATGTAACCCCAAAGCTTCTTCACTTTCTCTGGGTTCCTAACAACGCAGGGATCATCTGGAAATTTAGCTGAAGTTACTACTTGCATCCGTTTATTCAGCATGGACATTTGTGCTACACACGTTGTCTTTGTTTAGGAGCTGATAGTTTTCTTTATCGCTGACCCCACTGAAACAGAGCCGCTGTATCTGAGACCCAGCTGGTAAAAACAAGAGAATGTTGGAGCATGTGCAATTGGACTGGACTGATGACAGCATTTGACAATTTCTAATAATAAATATCAACACATAACTACCAGTCAGCCCCAATGTTCTATGGGTGTTCAAAAGTACTGATTGGTTCTGCCACACATCTCCTCACACTGTTGGTTCTCAGTAAATACCTGTGAAAGACCTAACAGACACAGATCAGTTTCTTTAACATAAGCAATGTCTACCAATGCCCAGAGGATCATAACACCTCGGGTTCACACTTTGTTTTCAACCCCGATGCTCCTAGTCACATTTTGTGGGTGACAGGGTGACATGTGTTGGCTCTACAGTCAGTAGCAGAAAAGTTGTGGTTTATAGTGGCAGAAATGGCAACAAGCCACACACAACACTGCCGGGCAGTATGCCATTACGGCTCAATGACAACACCCTAGTCTAGCTCCGTCTAAAAATTATTTAGCCAGTCATTGGTTTGACTGAATTTGAGCATTATTAGGTTGACCGAAACGTGTCTATTTAAACAATGTGTTTCATTACAATGTATTAAACTTTACTTTTCAGTGTACTTCCGCACCCAAACGAATGGCTCCTATGAAATACACTTAGATTTCTAGCTTGGCTTTCTCGCCAAGATGCAAGCATCTGCGTGACGTGGGGTTATTTTTCCCGGGAAAAAAAAGAAAAAAAAAAGATGATGCACCAGTTTGGATTTGGCCTCCCTCGAATGCTCTGCTGCTTGAAACGTCCTTGTGAAGATTGATTAATGACTCCATAATTACATGCATTTTTAGGTCCTGATTAAAGGCGACCTATTGAATTAGCAGGTGCTCCATGCTGCTGCCTCCGAAGGCTGTCACTGGCGGTCATTCAGGCTAATGGTAACTCTCTCGGTTGGATCTAAACGGATCACCAATTCTGTGGCGCTTGTTGAACAAATATCTTCTTCCCATGTCCAGGAGTGGTTTCCTTTACCAGGCCTTTCATTTTTATGTACAGAACCAGAAGCGGTCTGGAAACGAGTCGATTTAAAGTTAACCTCACAAACCACCGGGATCAAAAGACAACGCGTCATGCTGGAATAGTTGATTTGTCGAAAATGGTTCAAATGTTTGATAGTTTATCATTTCCTGAAGCTAAGCTTATGTGGTCGTAAGGATAGCAGGGAACTGTTTTGTCAGTGTTATTCACCATTAAGAGTAAGTGATGTCTGCTTCTGAATCTTTTAGGCATAATAAGTGTGAACTCAAACAACAAAAAAGATTTGTTCCTTCTGTTATAGGGCATGGAATTCACTGATTAGGGCCACGCCTACAGGCAGGCCTAGAGAGAGACAAGCAAAATTAAATTAGAAATAAAATCCCTAAACTGGCACTCCTTTTCCCTGTCCCTCGCCACTTCCGGACCTTATACCTCCTGGCAGACCCTAAGCCTTTAGTCCACACTGTGACTTAACCTAGAAGACACTGGTTAATCTCTGGCTGAAATATAACCACTCGACCCGAGAAAGTATATCTGTTTTTCAATAGCACATACTGATCGAAAAGATACTGGCAATTCATCATTGCAGACAAAACCAGAGAGGTACTCATCGAAACATCAATTATACTCAATAAAAAAATCTCTACTCCAAACTAGATGTAAATGAATAGACAGATTACTCTTGCTGTTCTTGACTTAGTGCCATGTGTAATCCAAGCGTACTACAGTGATTTGTGCTGGCACATCCTATTGCACAACACGGTGTGTTTAGGTGGTTTTTAACCACACTCCAATGGCAGATTGGATACATGATACCATAAACATTGGACCACCGCCTGCCCTGGAGGGAGAACTAAAAAGAGGTCCAGAATAGATCCCTAGGACCAGTGCTCATGTTGTATAAAGGGCTCAGGCTTGGGAAGAGAACTCCCCATACACACACTCTTACATTAATCAACGTTTGAAGTGCATTTCAAGAAGAGAACGGTTTACGGAATTTCGTGAATTTGAAAATTTCATTACGGAACAGAAAAAAATATATTTCCCTGAGGAGTGAAGAGCTGCACACTTAACTTAAATCAGTCTTCACCCTGGTCTTTTGGTGAACTAATTTGGAGAGCTTGCAGCTGGTTTTATGATACGGTCATCAGCATACAGTGTATTTTGTAGTGATGCCAACATAGACGTTCAAAGCCCGCAAAATAATATTTTACATGGCCACAATTAAACCTGTATAAATAAACCATTGTGGTAATCTCTGCAAACTTGAACCATGAACATATGCTTCCATTTGTGGTTGGGTTTGCCCTTCAAGATGGCAATTTCATTTTTAATTATAGTGAGAGACAAAAATGGGCAGAACCAGCTCACAATACTTACAGCACTTATTATTGTATTTCTTTTGAACAGATATTTAAACTGAGAATGTAGGGAGCGTTAAGATGAAAACAATTAAACACAAATTTATTGTAGCCCCTTGATTTACAACTGTAAATATGATTTATTTAAAAAGTACGACCTACACATTTGATCATTTCTACTAATACAGCTGGTATATTTACTGAAGCAATTCAGGTTATGCACCTTACTCATTGCTACAACAGCTGGGGTGGCACTTGATCACATTCATATGTTCTATACTCATACAAACTGAGCTCGGAAATAGCTGGTGTATTTACGTATATGTTGTAAAAAACCTTCATGGGTGAGGATAGGTGTGTGATATTACACACGAGGACAGATACAGTTATTGAATACTAAGCCATAGAAACGGCCTGTTTTGCACACTGGATTAAGCCAAGGTGAATGATGTTTTAACATTACACCCTATAGAAGAATCCTTATGTCTTTTCTTGTATAATGAAGCAGGTAGTTACTCTCCCTCTTGTCTTACAATTGCAGCTGTACAAGTGACTGGTTTCGTAAGGAAAGTAATCTTTCAGACATGAAAATGAAATCTGAAGTGCCATTCACGTCTTTTCACATTATACCGCTCTACAAGAAGAAAATGCGGACATTAATCATTGTGATTGGAATATATCCAAGCATGAAAAGGACAATAATGCTCTTATCAGGCGTATACTGGCAGGTTCATTTCTAGAACGCTGACACAATAAAAGAGAACGCTTTTTTAACATCGGCTCCATACGTAATGCCACTGTTCATTTTGGAAGCGCTGGGAATTGGAGCACTATAAAATATGTGACAAAGACAATAGTTTAAAGGACGTGCATACACATACACCCTTTCTGGTAAACGCAAAATTGGACTCTCCGTGGCCGGTTGGTGAAACTGGGTTCCAGCTGGATGGTCTTAATGTCTAAACCTCATTACCTGGTAATGAAGCGGGGGCCCTTGCTCGTTAAGCACCGTGCATGACCATGAGGCATAAAATCACTGCTTTTAAATTTTTCCTTTCCTGCACAGCCATTCCTACCCCCCCCCCCCCCCCCAACCCCAGGCGTCTAACAACACTATCCAATAGTCAGACAGCCTTTACCATATCTCGCTTCTAAAAATACACAGCCATTTGTCTTTTCTGAAGTGATTATCATTTACAAACACACAAATGGGAAAACCGATTACGTTTGCTCAAGGCCTTAATTGGTTTGAGTTTGTGTTCGTGAAGGTTGCCTAGGAGCCAGGGCCCAATGTAAAGGCGGAAAAATGGATTCAGTCTGGGTTTCCGAACAAAGGGAAGACAATATTGAAAGCCTCCCACCAAAGAAAAACAAAAAGAGGGTACTAAATGACTGCAGATTTCATCTTGCCACTCCAGTAATGTATTCACCGAGTATTTCACTCTTCACGGTGATGTTTTGACACTAAAAGGCAATATTGCAGCCCGTCGTCATCCTCTTACAATGCTTTAATTTCACATATTAATTTCCTACAAACTTCCCAATTTAACATCAGGTTTATGTAGGCAGAAATTAGTTTAGACTGTACAGCAAACTGTAAATATCGCATGACATTTCGAGCATAATCATTTTAACCAGCCCAACCAGTTGACATTACTGGAACAGCCTCAGTGTTGAATAAAAATGCACAGATGCATAGATTAAAGCATGACAGTGAAAAGATTTGCCAAAAGGGATCATGTGGAAGCAGAAGGTACATTTAAAGCAGAGATGAGAATAACGCTTTTAAAAGTGTATTTGTTTCTGGTGTGCGATTGTTTTCACAGCATGAAAATCCACAATGGTATTTCGCCGTTCTGTAATCTATTCGCATGAGAAGAAGGTCTCCAAGCGGTCTCCATGACGAGAGGAGAAACGCATAGTGTGGCCATCCACAGGTCCTCTCAAACACCATTTAACTAGCTTTGCTCCTGAAACAACACACTACAGACAAACACCACTAAAATTTAAAGAGAGGAGACAAAGTGACTAGGTAAATCATTCTTAGTTCAGTTATGAAAGGGGACCTAAAACACACACAAAATGTAGAAATTTTTATGAGTCTCCATGGCATTTGATCATTCAGTGAAGACAGGAAGTCGTGAAACTGCAATCCCAGCCTGTCATTAGGAGGGGACAGGTGCAAGGCACGCGCGCTGGCTGTCAGGGCAAAGACGGAAAATGTCTTCAGAGCCTACGGGTGGATGTGCTCCTACAGTGGCGTAAGGTTCAGCCAAGCACAGTGGGTTGCACTCCCTCTGCACCTGGCAAAGCTCACAGACAAAGCCTGTACAGGGCGGTCCAGCTACGCCAGAGATAACGCAGTCTTTATTGCTTTATGGTCTCTTTCCCTCCCTCTCGATGCCAGGGCCTGTTCTCAGTGAGCGGGCGGGCACTGTGTGCAGTCAGACAGGCACTCACAGAAAGGGGAGATAGGGTTGCGATGTGGTGTAGCAATTAAGGTGTCGGAACTGTGAACACAGGAAACGGCTGGTACAAATCCTGGCACAGCTGTGGAAGAGGGGCCATATTTGGTAAAAAAATAACAGAGTTAAAATCTGTGCTAGAAAATAGCCCTCAGCCAAAGGGTGCAGTTTTAAAACACAGTCAAGCATGCACAAAAATGGTGCTTTCACTAGTTGTGGCATTCTGCTGGACTAACCCTGACTCAATGCTCTAGCCTGTTTGACTCAGACCATCCTGACTGCCCCTACAATGGCAGTGCAGAATTAGAATCCTACTCATTAGCACAATGTAAGTATGTTTAGAATGCTCTGCAATGTACAATTTCATTGACCTGGTTCATTATTTCATTATAGTCAACTCCAAAGCCGTTAATCATGACTAAATCATTCCAATCTAGTCTCGCAGAGACATGTTGACAGGGTAACATTTACAGAACACGAAAATGTTAATGTTTTACATTTCACTAAATGGTTACATTTAATCCACAACGCTTTGCAAAACTGCTTTGTAGGAAATGCCTGTAGATATCCTGAGATGTATAACATTTCTTTTTTGGTTTCAGGCGATAACACAGCTGTTCCATTTTATACTACGCTACCATGTTTTTTTAACCCCCACTTACAATTTACAATTTACATTTCCCATGAGACAATAAATTTAAAAAAAACAAGACTGGGGATTAAAGAACCACTTACCACGTACTATTGGTGACATCACATTGGAAGTCAGTCTTTATAGGGAAATTTAAGACCTCAATCACCAACAGGTGACAATAATGTATTGTAACACAATGAACTGATGAAACTCAAAGATAAAGAGAAAGACACAAACCCAATATTTCTGGGTCTGTCCACATACTCCCTGAAATAACTTTAGGAAATAATTAAACATTAGTCCAACTTTGTTCATAACGATCTTAACAGTTCAACTGTAAGCCATCTCCATTCAAATGGAACTGAAATATTTTATAGAGGGAAACCAAATCTGCCAACTTCCATTAAATATTCAGCACTTGGCTGGGTATAAAGGATCCCGGTCTGTCTTTGGAGAAGACGGATGCAACGTGAGCTGGCTGTCAAGGTAACAAACGGAACGGAAAGAAGATGGCTTGCATTGGTGCCGAAACTTGAAAATTCCAAGTGTGTTTGACCTGTTGGAATAACCTTGACAAAGGTTTGCTGCCAAAACTATAAGCCTGATTTTATATTGGAAAAAATGTTTAATTAAACTTCTTTTCGAGTGTGTCCCTTTTTTTATTCAGGTTTTATATATAGATTATCTCAAGGGGATTTGTTGCACCAAAGGCTTCTTTAGTTTAGTGTGACCTTTGGCACACACGCCTGCCAAAGCCAGGCAACTGAAGTAGGTCAGGAAAACATGCCATCGCACGCACAGAGGTATCCAAACGAATGTGCATCGTGTATTTGTTACTGCCTAGGGCAATGATTCCCCACCCTTCCCCTGGAGCTCCCTCTGTACGCTGCTTTCTGCACCAAGCTCTTCTCATTTAGGGATGACTGCGCTGGTGCTTGGGGTTTGGATTTAACATCATTTTGACAGTTACCTGCTGTAAAAACTGGAACTAAATTATGGCTGGATATGTGTGCTTGTCAGGGAAACGATAATGGGATTTAAAAATATATCCATATATTTCGCTGACCTTAAATTAGTAATATAAGTAATACAACATTAATTGGTCATTTAACTGATTTAATGGAAGCCTAATCACACTAGGAAGATGTCATTAATTGAACAACTAATTGTTCCTAGTTAACTTCAGCATGCATTTTGAATTTCATCAAGGTAAAAAAATGTACAATAAAACTGCATACAAGGTTTTTTTCCCCACATACCAATAACACCATGTCATCAGAGAGCATGCTAACATGCTCATATTTAAATGAAAAACTGAGTCAAACCTAATTCATTGACTGGGTTGGGGAAGAAAAAAACCCCAGTATACACAGGACCAGTGCTGTGAAAACAAGGGGCTAGAAGACTGTAGTCCAGCCATAAGACACCAAGAAAGTCTAAACTCAAATAGTAAAATCAACATCAACATAATTTCTTACTTGGCATCAAATTATTTCTGGCACATCCCTTCCGACCTCGCTTCACGTCTCCAAGCATACGTTGGATCAAAACAAGCCATTAGTAATGCAATTTAATCTTAACAGCAGGCTCCAGCTCACATACACACTATCACAAGCTTCTTCTCCTCCTGGACCTGGGAGAAGACTGCCCCCAGCCAATCGCAACTTGAATTGGAGTACAGGCTAAAAGGCTTGGTGAAGTCTGCGTAGGCCAGGATCTATTAGCTCAGCTGGGCACTCTTTATCTGAGTATAACATCTTGGTTAAGTTCACTGGCCTGCTCTTTCTTCACCAGGCTGCCAACATCTGGTGCAAAGGGGCCATGACCTTGGTCAAAGAGAGAATAAACCTCCCCTGAATTGTGCCAGTCGAGCATCCCCTTCAACATAGCCTGCAGCTCTGGGTACAGGCTTAGGGGAATGGGGGTGATAGCATACCTGGCTTGGGGGAATGGGGGTGATAGTGTACCTGGCTTGGGGGAATGGGGGTGATAGCGTACCTGGCTTGGGGGAATGGGGGTGATAGCGTACCTGGCTTGGGGGAATGAGGGTGGTAGCGTACCTGGCTTGGGGGAATGAGGGTGGTAGTGTACCTGGCTTGGGGGAATGAGGGTGGTAGTGTACCTGGCTTGGGGGAATGAGGGTGGTAGTGTACCTGGCTTGGGGGAATGAGGGTGGTAGTGTACCCGGCTTGAGGAAGTGCCTTCAGTAGGAATATGATGCAGCACAAAGTTGGTCCTCCTAAAGCTCTCTGGATGTGCCATGAACACCCCTGCCCTGAACACCCTGGAACTGTCAACAGCCCCTCGAGGTGCAGTTGATACATGTCCAAGGCCTCATGTTCTTCCTGTTAGCATTAGATCGAGAGTCATTAATATATTACAGGTCGGTATTCAGATATTTTTTCCCTGGCTGTTTATCCTCCCCTACAGCACTCCCAGCAGGCCTGCTGCAGACTGCAGATCTTCCATAGGCAGCAGAACTCAGGATGGCTCTCATCACTTCAGTGGTTTTTCCGTTTCTCCAACAAACACAGAAACAAGAAGAGGCTAAATGCCAGACCTACGCAGACACAGCCTGCTACCAAAAAACTTCAAGTGAGGGGTTTGGAAAAAATATGAGAAATAGGTGTAGGTATCTGCTTTTTTCACATACTTCCATACCCCGACCAGTAACTGCCAGTAAATTTGATTTGACATCAATCTTCTAAAACATGATATTGACCATGATATCCAAATCCTCCACATGTCTAGCCAGTCTTTTCTTAACTTCATTACTTGTTCGTTTCTCCTGAGTTTTTGCCCAATCTATATCTCGTAACACTTTCTATGAACAATTTTTGCTCTTTTCATCTTTTGATTGCCCGACATTATGTTGAGTGGCCAAAACCAAAACAATAGCATGTCCATACTCTTTCAATAGCAGGGCAAGGGTTTTTTCTATAGTCTTTAAATAGAATGAAAATGGGGCAAACAGTTCATAAAACAATGGTTCTGCTTGTTCTGCAGTTTTTATTCATCTAGGTCGTTTTTCCTGGTGTTAAAAGGCTATGATTCACTCAGACGTATATGCAAGTATGTAAAGTTGTAAAACCACAAGAGTCAGTTAGTGACCATAAGTATGCGACTGATTGGGATCCTAAATAAAAGAAGGGATGGATGAAAGTGGAAGGCTTTGTGAGAGAGAGGTAGAGAGCTTTCTGGTAGGAGCAGGAATGGCCTAGTTAGTTTGTTTGCCGATTGGTTTACTGGTTTAGATTGTGATTGATTGTGGCCTTATATATCTTAAAATGCCAAGTAATCCACTGAACCTAATTAATTTAGATAAATATTTTGTAAAATAATTTCGACAAAACCTTACGGTCATATAATTTACAGAATACAGTTTAACATGGAAATATAGACCTTCCTATCTTGTAGCATAAACTTTAAAAAACCATATTATACTTTTTGGTTTTACAGATTGGTGTTTCAAGCCTTTGGTTTGTGTGGTGAAGTGAAGCGTGAACATCTATTCTTCTACACAACTGGCTGCTATCATCAGTTATCAACTAAAGTTCATTTACATGAATAATATCAACCAAAGTGCATTACATGTGACCTGTAAACTAACAGCGCTGGGCACAGATGTCATTTAATTTCACAAGCATGGTATCCTCACTTTTTAAAATTTTATAATGAGTTTTTAATGGGGGGAATCATATGCTTACTGTTGACTAAATAAACCTTTTTTTTTGACACAAAAGGCAAATAATGGCCTCTGAAAATGGCCATGAAATTACTTTCAGAGGTCAAGTGCATGCAGCCTCTCAGAAGTAATGTTGCAAAACACTGGGTGTTCTATGGAAACAGATTACAGTGAAAACCTTATTGTGGAAAGTATGCGGACCACTAGTTGCAAATATATATTTGGTCAATAGCAAATACAAAACAAGATCTTCAAACGCAAAACAGCTTCTGTAGATTTGTACTCGGTATATTGCAAACATGATTCGTAAATACACACAGAACGTTTTGGAAATTAAAATTGTAATGTGACTTTCTCACTCTGCAAAAGCTCATTCCATTTTCTGTGTTATGTACATCTAAGGACCTACACATTAATGAATATCTATGACATTTTACCTGGTGCAAAAAGACGATTTAATGGAAGAATTTCAGCTGTGAAATGGTGTAAAAACACTGCATATAGCAACATCGCATGACTTATACGTAATGTCCCACAGTGTAAAAAATAACCGCTCTTGACGTTTAACTTTTGAACCTTTGTTAATTTACTCTGAAATACTGTAAGTACGGAACATATTTATTGCCATGTCTTGCTGTGTTTTGGGGAAACTTCACCTTCACAGTTTATAAGGGGCTCCATGTGCTCAGAGGACAATCTGTAGGACTGTGGCCCTCAAGGGACAGGGTTGGCAACTCCATGGTTCAGCCTAATTAAATAGCCCAGTGTTTCTTCACTGCCCATTCCTGGTTAATGTGTTTTTCACATAGTGATGGCGTTATTTTTTCTAGAGGAATTATGAAAACAGGCAACAGAAAGCTAAAAGCCAAGTTTATGTGAGCAGATGCCAATATATCACCATACATGTTCATTGAATTCCTAAATGCAATATTCATGAGAGGTTATAATTTAACGACAGTTATAGTGAGAGTGACATTTTGTCATATGGATAACTATAAAAATGCATTAATGTAGATAATATCCCGATTGATAAAATTGATTACATTTTTAAATAAATAAATTGATTTAGTAGTGTTTGCTGAACATTATATTAGCACACTTAATGTACGTGCAATTTCATTCAACGTTTTCTCAGCGACACAAAGAGCTAATCTTTTACCTCAGTGAAAAAAGGGTAGCCATAGAGGTTAAAGAAACAAAACCAATGCTTGTTTCATCCTTACTCAGATCTGATATGACAAGCAATTGAAATGCCATTACAATCTAACTGACACTAAGGACTCAGACCCCAAGGCATTCTTACAGACACCAAGGACTCAGTCCACTTATGAAATGCTGCTACTTCTCAGAGCACATAACTTGAACTCCTTATTATACAAAGTCCAAAGACATTTTAAAAAAAAAAGCTTTTTGTTCACTCTTTTCAAGACTTCCACATTTCTACTTAGGTGATTATTATGTCACAGATGATGAGTGATTCCGGACAATGCCAGCAGCACTGACAATTACTAGTTGCTTTTAACTGCAGATTAACAACAGCACTGCAAAAGGGCACAGCCAAGATAAACGTGAATTACTGGGTAAACGCATGGATACTACATGACAATCGCATGCCAGTGCTAGAAATTAGAACCACAGGGGCAGACAAGGCAAAACAAAACTTTACCTGCATTGAGTGTGCCTGTGACTATCCTAAAGACGTACTGGGCAAATTTCAGGATTTGCCTCTTGCATCTCTTCCTGCAGCTGCTCATCTTTTGGCAAGCGGGTCCTCCAGACAGCTGAATGCCCTCAGGACGGGGGCGTCTGTGGCCGAGGGTTTCAGCTCCGCTTCCAGAAGCAACGTGCGCTCCCAAATGCAAAGCTCACAGCACAGAGGAGAGTGCCTGGGCTTCACCTCTCCCGCCTGCTGTAGTGGGAGGCTGAGGGAGGGACCACAGCTATAGTAGCAGGAGGCTGCTGGCTGCCGTTTTGCCAGCACGTGGGCCCCTGCCTCATTCAGCCAATTAAATAAATGTTCTCAGCTGCAGCGGACCCCGGCCACCCACACTGCACACTCACACACACACACACCTCCTTCTCTCCCTTCCGTCTCTTGGGACTCACTACAGTAGTCCCGCACTTCTCATCTGCGGATGCCGCAACCTCACAAGCCCCTGGAGGCGGAGCCTGTTTGCCCTATTGGAGAAGAGAGATGAAAGAAAAATTCATGTATACAGGGAACATTGTCTTTGCCCTTAAAGACAGAATTATGTCTGCTGGCGTATAAATGTCTTACTTCCATGAGCAACAGCGATGGAGGACATTTTAAAAAACGTGGTGGTAGGAGGGGGTTGAGGGTAGGGGTCATGTTTTGACAGTGGCCAAGGAACTCAATGAATTACAGTAATGAAACAAAAATACCCCAGGGTCAGGCTTGATAACGACTTGCAGACGAAAACCATCTTTTACCTTCTTGGGTAGGTAGGGCGGTAATGACACAATGACCCTTGAGGTACATTGAATTCTGCTAATTACCTCTTCCTCAATTACAATCATCTGTCACAGGTAAGGCTCCTGTTGGACATGAACTAAAATTAACTTGTCAATGGTATTCTAAATCATCTACTAGTCTCATAAAAGTGCCTGGAATCTTTGTTTCGATACACAGGGATACACGTTCAAACGAGCATCCATGTGTCAAATTAGGCTGAGATTTAAAAAAAAACAATTTTATAATTCTGACTGCCCCATAAATGTAGGTATCTCTGTAAAAGGTCTGCACCAATCAGCCAAACGGTTTTCCATGATGGTAGACCCACAGTATACATTTGACAATAAAGTAACCCGATAAACAGCTGAGTAAGTAGATAAGCTGCTTTGATACTTTATGAAGGGTTTGAGGGACTGCGCATTATACTGCAGGTTGTTTATTCTCTATTCTTGATTCTTGTCGTCTACCTCACAGGAGACGAACCGACTTATCTTTCCCTTTCCATAGAGAGAGGGAGGCCATTTTTGAATTTTGATGGTGTTTAGCTGTACTCTGTACAGTAGCTGAAGTGCTTTGCTACTCAGGAAAACGCAGTACAGCGCTACGGTATGGTGCGTCATCCCCTCTCTCACACAGGAACATTAATGCTGTCGCTGCACTTTGTTAATCTCGCAGGACCAAAACGATAAAATGGTATCCTCCCCCCCCCCCCCCCCTTTTTCCGCTTACTCGCAGTCCGGTTCATGTCAAGAAAATAAATCTGGGCATGATGAACTAAACGTCCGATGAAACCATCACTGCGACCTTCCTAGCTTCCACTGTGAGAGGAACGACAGGACACGGCGCGCAGTACTCAGCGAATAATACACCTGCACTAAGTATTTGGCCTGCCAGTCTGTAATGACGAGTCATTGCTGTTAATGTCATCTTAGTTTGCTCTTTTTATACGCAGTCAAGCACTCTCGCCTCCTAAACAATTATGTTTACATAAAATGTTACATTTGATAAATGTAAGATAAATCCTTTTCAAAATCCCAGGTGGATTTAATACAGAGATTTCACTAAACTTCTCAGCAATGCATAGACACTCTCTTTGCAAAATGACAGAAGGGGTTCAAATAAATAATACTTAACAGACAGAAAAGAAAAAATAGGAAACACATAGCCAATCTTGTTACAAGAGATTCCGGGTGGCGCACTTTAGTAGCCAGAATTGAACAAACATAGCTCACAACTGGCCCAGCAGACAAGTGACATTTTTGTATACACATGTGGTTAAATAATTATAATAAACAGATATACAGCTTTTATTTTACACTGAGGTGTACAGATAAGGTGTGCCCTATGGACACAAATCCCCAGAGTGCATCAGTCATAACTGTGCCTTACTACTGACCCAGGGGAGGAAAATTAAGGGCATTTTCGACTCGATAGGTGGATATAGTTCCACTTGCTCCGACAGGGATATCCCATGGGCGATCACCCACTCCCTAGCCAACCTTTGTCGTCCGCCAACATGCCCTTTGTGTTGGGATACCCTTGACCATCTAAGCTGGATCCCATTGCATTGGCCTCAGTAAGGGGAAACCCGATCCCAGGGATCTCACCCCTCACCAGCTACTGAAATATTTAAACCACCACAAGAGGTCCCGCTGACCTCTATGGTTGACCCTTGGCCTGGCTTGGCTGGGGGAGGGCCAACACACACAGAGACCTCAATTTTTTTCCCCCATTTTTATCAACTATCTATTACATTAGATTTGCACAATCATATGAAGCCAGGGTATCATCAGTGATCTAGGGCATCATCAGTGCTTCAGAACATGCATGTAGATGTTTCTAAATAAAAGCTTAAAAATGCCATAGAATACACATTCTGTAACAGCACATGCCAAAGAATATTACTCTTCATGTCATCCAACGTAGGGGCTGGGAAATGGATTTCAGGATACGGTACATAGCAGCCAGAGACGCTTTGGAAAATATTTAAGTAAAATACCCTAATATAACAAGCAAACTGATTAACCTTTTTATTGCACATACTTTCAAAGGAATTAACCAAAGCCCTATACGTAGCAGCTAGTCAATATATGCCTTTGACCATGTTTTCAAACCCATTTCTACCCATTAGGCTGAAATGTATCATACTGCTTTTCTATTTAACATCACCAACATTTACTGCCCTCATAACGTTTAATGGGAGACACAGAGAAACCAACGCCACCCAAAATGAATGGTCCAGGTATCATACAGTAAAGATTATTTCATCTTTTTTTATCGCTGGTTTATTTTTACAGTGGAGATGTTTTTGCTCAATGGTCGGTAATAAATGGAAGAACTCTTCCCTACAAAAAGGTATCGGTTTCATAAATGCGCCTTTCAGAACCTGCCAGGAGCTTTAAACGTGTCTGTCTGCAGCGAGTTATTTGTCTAGAAAAACACTCCTGAGCGAAAAAAGGCTTTTAAGAAAACTGATGTTGACGGAGCGGGCTATCCATCAGATTTTACCAGAACATGCCTTCTCTGACTCGCCCAGCTCACTACCTTTGTGTCAGTAACGGTCAAAAGGCTTTTACTCCTTTATCAAATCATATTGTTTAACTGTCATTTAACCACATAGGAGCCGCAATGGAAACCTGCCATTCCCTCACAGTTCTGTATAATACAAAGACTGAGGCATGCATTTAATAAATAAAAAGTGTGAATGTGTTTTACTGTGGTCAGGGGTATGAATAGCGCCAGCTGCTTCTGCAACCCCCATGAGGCCTGTGTAACTACATCACATCACTGCCCCCTTCAGGATAGCATACTGCAAGAAACTGAGCCCCCAATTGGTTGTTTGATGTGTCATTTTCAGCCCCCAGAAAAATAATCTTACTTTCTTTCTGTATTTCCCCTGAGCGCTTATTAAAGTTAGGGTCGCGGAGTGCCAGAACCCAGCCCGGCAGGCAGAGGGCATGGTGTGAGGCAGGGAACAAGCAGGACAGGACACCCACCCACCGCAGGGCCAGGAACAAACAGACAGACACGGACACACACTCACACACATGGGGTCACATAACTAACTATGTGGGCATTAGAAGGAAACCCAAAAAAGCGTGATGGCCTTCGTGTCACCAAAAGGCCTTTCTCTGCAATCATTGGCCAAGTAGCCTCACTTTTACAAGTGCGCATCCCCACGAATTGTAATACAGCCAACTTTGTCATTAAAAAAGTTATTAACCTCGCTCAACCTCACTTGACTATATGCTGCTTAGAAACAAGAGGATCTTCTTGAAAAATAGCTGCGATCCAATAAACAACAAGTTTGTGCCGTGTTCAGTTCTGACACTCTATTCGTTGCCCCCCCGTTTCTGGGACTAGACAGAGAGAGAGTGAGATTAGAAAACTAAATGAAGTGAGTGCACAATGTCCAGGATGTAATCTTTCCTGCAGCGCCACGCAGAAAAGGCTTTTTAATAATCTTTATTTAATAATAAAGTACTCGGCTTTAGCTGAGAGGACAGTTCATCAACAGGGACAGGCTGGGGCTGGAGCCTCCGCCTGGGAGATGTGAGCGGCATATGAGCACCGGTGGAGATAAGGGGCGGGAGGAGAGGGGCTTGCACAACACACCTGGAGCCCGCTTCTGGAAACAACATCCTGATCCTCTCCTTCGGGTGACCCTGGGCAGCCATTTTCTCCCCTGGCTCTGGGTTAAAGCAGTGGAGTCATTCTTTAATCACATGCAGATTAAAAGCGTATTTTTTTTTCATTCTAATTCCAAATTTACACCAATGTGGAATAAATACTACTATTACACATTACACTATAGACAAACAGTAAATAATAGATAGAACGATGACAAAATGGAGAGTGATTAAGTGAAGAATACTGGAAGAACAACAGTATTGCAGTTAAAACAGGAAAGAAGCGTTTTCTAACCTCAGTAAAATAGAGCAGGAATCAGACAAATCGAGGATTTTATATTCTTCAGTCCGTCTTGGGCAGTTTTGATATAAAAACTGAACATCAACATATACTGTAAGATATAATATACATCTGGTAGAAAAAAACAATTATATAAACGACTCGACTACCTACGATGTGAATTGTAAACAAAGCTGGATTAATGATTGTAAAAAAATATTAATGAATCTCCAAAACTTTCAATTGCATACCTATTTTATTATTACTTTTATCAGTATTCAAAAAAATAACAGTAACAAGTATACATGCCTACAATGCAAAACAGTCACCGAGCTATAAGATGATACCCAATGACGGGAAAAAGACCAGGGGGTAATGGTTAAACATGTATTACACACGTATAAAATCACAATAGCTTTATTTTTTGTAGAGCTTTCAGTTAATGAACAGATTTTTCGCAATAAAACATGAATGAAAATTTTCAACCAATCAGATCGCTCAACTTTTCAAGCCGTGGCAAAACATTAGGCCATTGAGTCAATCATGTAGTGCCATAATACTGAAGATTCATGCTGGACAGCCAATTTGATTTGAAGTTCCTGAGAAGATCCATTTTGTGTATTGCTTTAGATTCCTACAATGCACTTTATTTATTTTTTTGAGTCAAATAACAAAAGAAAACATAACAAACTTTTAAGTATTAGTACATTATACAGAATACAGAGTTAAAAAAAAATAGTGTGGAGCTTAGGTAGGTGTTAAATGCAGCTATCTTATTAGATAAGTCACTGAGAGCCAGGGTTTTTGCTGGTTTTCGTTCCACCCATCCAACTAAACTATGACATTAAAATGTCCCATTTTGGAGATCAAGTTCCAGGGACAGTGGATTCAGTGTGGAAGAAAAGGAAATTGTTTCTTTCTCAGAACTACTCAATACGGTGGCAGGTTGCGAAGACGCAGAAATCCAAAATGGAATAGGTGGAAAACACCATTGAACAAAAATAATTGTCAAAACCCCGAAGAGTGGGACTCGGCTTTACAATTGCATCTTCATTTCAGAGAAATATGAAAACATTAAACTTATTTTCAAATACTTCAGAAATTACTATAAAAGGTTGAAATTGGTTCAAAAGCAAGCATAACTTCTAAACTGGGATATGGACATGGTCCACACTACGGAGGCAAATGTTAACTTTGTAAAAGGTAAGTATCCAAATGGTCACATTAGTTGAAAAAAATACAGCAATCTGAAGGGTCGAAAATGTGAAGCGCTATGATTGTTCGAAAATGTTATGTGATCTGATTGGTCGAAATAATGGCGCGTTCTGATTGGTCGAAAGAATGGAGAGATCTGATTAGTCGAAAGAATGGAGCGATCTGATTGGTTGAAAGAATGGAGCGATCTGATTGGTCTAAATTTTTGACCAATACGATTGGTCTAAATTTTTGACCAATAAGATTGGTCGAAATTTTCGACCAATATGATCGCTCCATATTTTCGACCAATCAGATCGCTCCATACAGAAGGAACATACAATTACTTTTTCAGAACTTTGAAGAAAACAATAAAACCTAAAACCTAGAGACTAGACTACCTTGGATGCGCATTGTAAACGAAGCTAGATTAATTGTTGTAAAAAGACATGAACGAATCTCCATTACATTCAGTTGCATCCCTATTTTATCATTTATTTAATCGTCATTCAAAAACACACAGCATCAAGTATACATGCCTACAATACCAAACAGTCACCGAGCTAAAAGATAACGCAGAAGAGACAATGGGGGTGGGGGGGATATAACCAGGGTGAAATGGTTAAACACATATTGCACATGTTTAAAAACAATCTACAACTAGCTTTCCTATTAGAAGAGCATTCAGTTAATTAACCGATTTTTCAAATTAAACGCTATACCTCATCTGCGAATCAGTAAACATCTCCTTCCTGGCTCGTCCGCCATCTTGAGTTCGCTGAAGCAGTAAGCAAAAGGACCCGATCACGGAAGTAAAAGGACTTAAATAGTAGCTGACCATTGAGCATGCGCAGTTGTCCCGTAAAAAGACTTTAAAATAAAAAAAAAGAAAACGTTTTCAAAACATACAATTTAATTTATCATATTTTACATTGAATTGAAGAAAACGATTTTTTGTCCACGTTCTCTTAGGCAATTGAACATCATGCATATTAATTATAAGCATTTTTACTCATTTGACTGTTTGAGCTCTACAGGAGCTCCAGTGAGAAGTCAGTCTGGGCTCATTAGCGAGCCTTCGAAGAAAGAACCGAAGGTATAGCATGTAAAAATTCTTATAATGAATAATGCAATTTTTATCTATAAATAACATAAAATATGAGAAATAAAAATACATGTAACACTTGTAACGAAGTTGTTTAAAATATTACGTTGATATAATTGTTATTGAGTATTATCCGCTCATCAAGGGTGTTAAAACAACAATATAAATTAAATCTCCCTCCACTGGTTAATCCTTATTAAGGATCACAACACTGTGTCACTAACTCACGTTTTGTGTTTAGTTTTATGAGTTGTAGTTTTAATTTTCATCCACTAGATTTTATCCACTCTAGTTATAAAACCGTTAAGATGCTTACCTTTTACAATCTTAATATTTGCTTCAGCGTAGAAACAGCCATGTCCATATCCCAGTTTACACATCATGCATGTTTTTCAACCAATTTCAACCTTCTTTAGTCATTTCAGAAGTATTAGAAAATACGTTAAATGTTTTGATACCTCATTGAATATAAGTTGCAATTGTTAAGCTGAGTCCCTCCCTTCAGGAAAATTAATAATTAGTAAACTTTTGTTGAAATAATTGCAGCAATCTGATTGGTCGAAATAAAGGAGCGATCCGATTGGTTAAAAGAATGGAGCAATCTGATTGGTCGAAAATTTCAAGCCGATTTCTCAATTTTCTTGACCAATCAGATCACTCCATTCTATCCGATTGCTTAATTTTTTGGACCAATCAGATCTCAAAAATTATTTCCATGTTATTTTAAGTTTAAATTTTCATAAATTGTGCCATTTTTATTAATTAAACCTTTCACACACAGAAGGAACATACAATTACTGGGATCACAGGAACTATGTAACAAACTTACTACATTCTTTTATTACAAATTTCATGATGCGTAAGTGGGATACGGAGATGGTGAAGTGTGCGCTACCGAAGAATCCAAATGGTTACATTAGTCGAAAAAAATATAGCAATCTGAATGGTCGAAAATATTAAGTACTCTGATTGGTCGAAAATTTTAAGTGATCTGATTGGCCGCCTCCCCCATGTTAGAGATGTCAAAAGTTTTACACAAAGTTTACTTCAATCAATCAATCAATCAATTTTATTTTTATACAGCGCTTTTCACATGTTGCCATGTCACAAAGACGCTTTACA
>JAOYSI010018029.1:1809-24360 GCA_025775065.1 Hiodon alosoides
ATAACTTTACATAGTGGTACTCTGTGGGGAAGGTGTGGTTCAGAATAGCTATCAGTAGGTTGGGGCACACAGGAAGGGACACGAAGAGCTGAATGGCCAGGTATTAAAACAGCTGTCTTTAGCAGAAGGTTTGTATCATTTCGGAAGCACATTGGTGGGTCCCTAAAGCAATGAGGAGAGCTAATGATTTTTCGGTAGTAGAACTAATTGAAAACAGGGTACGTTAGTAAAGAAAAATCTGACAGAGGGTTATTGGGAGGTCCCCCTCTCACCCAGGGGAGGGGTGTAGACTGCTTTTGCGACCTGGATGGGCTCTGACACCACCCGTACATGAAGTTTCCCTTTAGTGTACGTAGGGCCACAGCTACGGTCTAGTGCCTCCTGGAATGACTATTCTGGCCCTATAGTGACTATGCAGTAGAATATCAAAATATGGTGTTCATCCACATTGAGGATTGGGAGTTCCTCCTCCAGTGGGTTCAGGTAGTGTTAGGAACCATCAGGAAAGCCGGGTTAACAGCTAACCCGATGAAATGCAAGTTAAGCCTGACAAAGACTGAGTATCTGGGGTTTACCATCGGATGAGGAAACGTGAAGCCACAAAACACTAAGTTACTGCAATCCAGTTCCAGACCCCTGTCCCCCCTAACAAACAGCTCAGAGACTCATTAATTACTACAGATGTTTTATTGCTCACTTTACTTCTGAAGCCTCTCCCCTAACAGAGCTTGGTGGAGAAAGTGTATTTCTATTGACTTTGGATTTTAATTTGCAACTTTGATTTTGGATTGTGGACACCTCTCACGTTGAGCAAGCTCCCAGAGACATGAAATACTATTACACAAATATGAATCAGCTTCTGTAGAGTTGAAAATGCACTTTATTTCTATACTTGTATATGACAAATTGAAGGTTGCATGAAGTAATTCAAACCCTGTTACTCTGAACTCTGATCAAGATGTTGGTGAACAGCTGAGAGACCTATGAATAAGGAAGAGGTTGCCCTGGTGTTCAGGTGTGTTCTTCTATGCCTTTTGCTGGCAGGAGTGGAATGTGCAGGCCTTCTCCAGATCTGAGAAGACAATGAAAACAACATGAAAAACTATGTGTTAATTTTTACTTTTCAGAGCCTGTTAAGTAGAGTGGTCAAATATTATTTATCCAGGAATTTCTAATGAGAAAAAAAAAAAGTATTCATTTTTTTTAATAACACATTTGACAAAGAGCCACTTTTGATTGAAATTGTAGAGAAAATATAATATAGATGTAAGCAATTGTATCCATTATATGATATATAAAAATACATGTATGAAAATGTTGAATGTGGAAAAACATCAGTCAGAGGAATCTTCTCCCACCTGATATGCTGCTGGGGCACTGTCTTAGGGATGTTATGGCATCCATGTACTCCTTCCCTAGGAAGTCCCCGAAGGTTTGAGTAGATGGTACCTCTTGGAGGCACTTGGTGGAATCCTTAAACAGGAGGTTGGATTTCGACTCAGACTGGAACAATTTAAATCCAGATGGGTTGCTGTGTCCGAATTTGGCCTTTGACAGGAAAGAAAAGAGAGCATCAAGAGAGGAACAAGTGCAGAAATTGGGCGCTCTTGACATCCGCAGCTGTGTGAATGCAGTAGTAGAATCTGAGTAGGCCTTTAGGGTCTGAGTTCATGTATAAATGACCAACGAGCTGGTCAGCCATTAACATGTAACAAAGCACCTTGACGTTAGCCAATTTATTCCAAGACAAACTATTCTATGCAACTCAAATAGTCTGTAATCAGCAACCAGGTTGTATTGAAAATATTTGCTTGCTGGTTACTCAAGTTTGGTCCAAATTAGGTTTGGTCCCACTTCAGACCTACAATCATATATTACCAGACTTCTTAAGTTAAACCCTGGACGTAAAGGTCAACTATCAGGCCTTTTGCAGTCATTAACTAAACTATTAAACTAGATTAGAAAGCTTTGAAGTGTATTAACCAATTGCATTTCAGCAATATTAATAGGACACACACTTATTGGTTTCACCATGGAAGCAGTTATCTGTACATTTAAAAATGTGATCAATAGCCTAAAATTCTCCGTAGTATGATTTACAGTACATCACATGATACAACAAATGACATTTATATTGTGTATGCCAGTCCTACCTGCTGCTCATTCAGCACAGTCACCACGTTGGCCCGACTCTCAGGTCGCGTCACCACAGCGTGGGCTGGTACTTTGGCCAGGTGGCAGGTCTTGAATTCAGAAATAGGGGCTGTGGCCTTGGGGCCGTCTGGGCACAGCAGTTCAAAGTCTTCTTCTTTTAGGGCTTTGGCCCATTCAGCACCCTTTCCTGGAGAACAGAAGGAGGGAGAGGGTTCATTGGCCACCAGGACATTTTGGGTGGACCTTAAAAACCACCATTGAACACGTACGCTCAGCAGAACACCTGTACAAACTAATACACAGACAACAAGCTCTTATGATAGTCTCTCTCTCTCACCACCGCTATTCTCCAGTACAGTAGTATGTTTCACAAAGGCAACATCACCGGCACCCTCCGCCAGACATCTGTGGAAAGAGCGAAACTGGTGAACTTGGGAGGAAGGGAGCCTTTAAACACAGAATCAACCCACCGTAAATGAAGCGGTTTACCACCCTTACCTGAAGGCCCCAGCATAACCATAGTACTGCTCCACAGAGGAGGGACTACACTTGTGTCCAGTCCCCCCTACTGCTGCCCCACTGCCAACACAAAGAGAACAGAGTTTGGAGCCCTCTTCTGCCCCAGGGGCACAGCTCTGGCTGAAGAACTTGGCTGATGGACGGAAACACAATGAACAGCAAGACAGTTAATATTATGACCCACCTGGGCCAACACACCTGCCACCAGCCATCATTTAGTGTTACTCAAACATATATTCATAAAGTACATATGTGCATATTTGCAAGTGATCCTGAGAGACACACAGTTGAAAATATGCTTCTTAACATCACATGCATCCCCTATCTCAAGGGCGTGAATCACAAAACCTGTGACCCTATTCTTCTCCTGTGGGGCCAGACTCACAGAAGTCACATTCTGAGGTATCCTTGTGGATGAGGCCCATGGGAATATTCCACCCTGCAGTGCGACCAATCCCAGTGTGGCAAGACTTCTTTCCCTTCAGGGTTCCCCAGGTGAGGCCTGAGCCCTTCTTCACCACTGCCACTGCATAGTAGGAGGAAGACTCTGCGGGCAAGCGAGGAAGGGGTTAAACCCTGGAGACACGTTTATTGTTGCACTTCATGAACCTATTTCACCCAGTTTCAGTGAAAACACACTTCAGGAATACTGTACTCACCAGCTGTGGAGCCACACTTATCTGTGAAGAGCAGGGGAAAAATAAGTGATAGAACAAAATCAAGCTTTGAATACAATTGATGATTAAGTAGATGGTCAGAGAAGAGGGTGAAAAAGCTTTAATTAGTTCATATAAAATGACAATATGAAATGGCGGATGAGTGAACTGGAAGACAGGTAAATTTGCCATGAAATAATCTGTTGTACCTGATTCATACTGCTCCACCATGACTGGCACCAAACCACATTTTCCAGCAGAGTACACCTGTCCTCCATCAATGGAAAGGGCATCCGCTTCTTTACGCTGAGAAAGAAACAATTAAGTACTGCTTATTGGTCTCATGGGGATAGAGACTAGATCTTATTAGGAAAACATTTTCTGGCGCAAAGGGATAAAAATAACAAATAAGCAAACTTTGGCTAGCCAGGTACTCTTGTGATGTGGTCTTTGCCAAGTAGAGTTAGGTTCTTTAAGCAACAAAGAGAAATGTTAGTGAGACCAGTTTCTCTACATTTGCAGCTTTCTCTAAAGCTCTGCTCCGCCCATCCCCACCCTGCCCAACAGTGTCCTGCATACCATAATCTTCTTGATGCACTCATCCACAGTGGATGCCTGCTGACAATCGATCTTGGCCGCACCATCATCTCCGCTCATGATACTCCATTGGTCACACTTGGATGTTTCCATATGCCCCACGGCGCACCACTTAATCGCTTTGGATGGCTCACCCTTGCTCTGCTCTGGAGGGTTATAGTTGGAAGGAAAATCCAAGACATAGAACGGTTTTCAAACCCTCTCTGACTGACAGCAGTAGAGTGTGTTTATATGTCGACACTGTGTCCGTTCTCTATTTGTGTCTCTGCTTATGAGTGTGTTCATTCTGCAACACTCACCTTTCTTCAGGGAGCGGACGGTGCTCATATACTCTTCACCCAGGTAAAGGAAAGAATCAGTGCCTTCAGGAACCTTGACTAGTTTAACGGTGGAGTCTTTGAACATCAGGTTCTTAGCACCATAACCCTCAGAGGAGAAAAGTGGGAAGCTCTGTATGGAACACAAGGCTAGCATTAGAGTTTGGTCCTGAATTAGGGAAGGGCAGGATGAATGCTAATGATGTTGAGTTTTGAATAATGAATAACTATACATTCATTTTTAATTTAAAGCAACAAAATATAGTTTTCATGACTAAGTAATTGTGTGAAAAGTGGGTTTTTTTACACTACTGCATTTCCATTGGAATTCCATGGGCATAGAATGATGCATTTGACCTCACTGGCATTATGTAAGGGAGAGGCGAAGACTGCAGTGCTTGAGAATCTGAACAGGTGAGACAGGTGTACCTTAACATCCTGAAGATATTCCCAGATGCGATTGGCCAACTCTGGGTCCTTGCGACTAACGACCGCATGGGCAGGAACTCTGGATAGATGGCAAGTTTTGTAATCGTCAATGCTCTTCCTGGTCCCATCCTTGCACAGCAGCTCGTAGTGGGCTTTTTCTTCAGCTGTGAGGAAAACAAACACAGGAACAACATGGCTATGATCATAACCATCTGTCTATCAGGATCTTGATATTCACCGTGGTGTGTTTTTTTCTGAACAGCTACGTATGCTCACGTGGGACTGTCAAGTGCTTTACAAAGGCCACATCACCAGCACCGTCCTTCAGGCACCTGCACAGAGGCAAAATAAATAAATTATCAGGGTGATGAGAGACATATGCAAATATAGTTAAAAAAATATGCTCGTCAATAGTTCCCAACATTTACAATTTTTATTCAACCAAAACTTTTCTCAAGATCTCTGCCAAGAGAAGATAAAGTGAACCCTGAGACAAAAAGATTTGCACCATTTTTTTACCACCCATTACAGAGGGACACCTCAGCTGCTGCAACAGTTAATGATCTACTAATAATCTACTAATCCTGACTCTTTGGGAAATCACCAGAACTCAAATTCCACAGAAAAAAAATCTGCAAAATCCACTGATGGTCTCTCTGCAGAAGAACCAAGTCAGAGTCTAGCTCCAATATGTGCTTAGATAACGAGTTGGTATTTATAGTAGGGTGGCACTAGGTTCTGTCCAGGTACTCACTGGAAGGCACCACCGTAGTCATAGTAGGGCTCACTGTGGGAGCGAGAACAATCGCCTTTGCACAGCTGGCACAGTGGGGATTCTTTGGAAGCACCAGGGACACAGCTCGCAGAGAAGAAACCAGCCACCGCTGTAACACGTTGGGGAGGAGACACAAACACTACTTTAACACTCAACAGAACGGTGGTTGCAACACGCACTCTTTTCATAGTTTCATCATCAGAAACCAACAGGGGGGGGACTGACATCTCTTTGTCCTCTACTGTATGTTTGTCCAGTTGTGTGCTTTGGATCTGATGTATTAATGAGATGATATACTTGAACTCTATACAACATAGCACCATCATCAGTGACCATGTCAGTGCTCTCTTCTGCCTGAACCATGCCATATCTTGGAAATATAATACAATTGTCCCGAATTCCCAAGATACGACGTGACAGCTCACCTGACTGAATGGATTCAGTCTCCAAGCCTTCCCAGGGGATTTGGCCCTGTGACACCAGTGTACCAATGGGAATGTTCCACCCAGCAGACTTCTCAAAGCCTGTGTGACAAGACTTCTTGCCCTTCAGCTCATTAAATGAAAAGCCACTGCCTTTCTTCACCACAGCGACGGCGTAGTAGCAGGTGTCCGAATCTGTAACAGTAAATAAGAGCAGGCTTTATTTTCCATGTTATCTCAGCTGCAGAGCGCAATAATAAATGTTGTAACATTGATTGAACTACAAAATCGATCTAAAAACTTTTATAAATATCCTTTGATCGAAACTCTGGTAATGTACTCCTGGCAAAGTCAAAATGTAGTTTACTGTGGTTTTTTCTTTTCATTATTTGCTGAAATTATTTGCAGTCAGTACCTTTCCCGTAGTCCTCAGAAATTATGGGATGGAGGTTGTAATTCACGAGACCAGCTTTGTAGATATCTCCTCCATCAAGAGTAATGGCATCTGCCTCACCTGACTGTGGGAGATAGCTGTTATATAGATTGATGCTATTTTTTAACCCGTCCTACACAAAACCTAGGACGTGTCAGTACACAACGTGCAGTACACAACAAACCCAGTATTCACTTCTGCCAATTCATCCGAGACTGATGTACAAATGTTAAATTAAGTTCTCACCACGATGGCGCCGATACAAGCGTCAGTGCTCGATTTCAGTACACAGGAAAACTGCGGCACCTTCTCTACCAGAGCGTCACACTTTTTCTTCTCATTGTCTGACTTCAAACACCATTTCACCTTGGGCTCTGAGGGAGCTGCCAGCGCTGAAGCTGTGACAGTAAGAGGCACCACAATTTACCAAACCATGCAAGGTTGTTGACGTTATCGTGTAACAAATGACAGCAAAAAAATAATAGCCTGTTTTTATGTGTGTTATGCTCTGTATTGTCCTACAGTACTGTTTTATCCACATCTGGACAAAAACGGATAAGTGCATAGGACAGCAACTAGAAATAAGCGACAAATGTACTTTGAATATATACATTGTAGTTTTCAGATAAAATATTCTTTACCTAGGCAGCTTAGTAGGAGTGAACCGAGGAGAATGTTCATTTCTGCAGATGCAGAGCTGGGTTTCTGAAGACAAGTTGATCAGCAGACTTATCTGAGGTGAATGGCTACTTTTATAGGTAGCCAGTGGGCTGAGTTTGCTAAAAAACTTGATTGTTTGCTCAGGATTTCCCCATATCTGGAGTACATAGTGGAATGGGTCATGGTTAAAGAAGGGGTATTGTTCAGTTCAGATTGATAAAGCATTAGCTGTTTCTTAATTTTGGAAATTTCATATATGAATTCATTTATATCTAACTTTTTAATGTTAACACTGCATGATTCAGTTTTTAAGACTTCATAGAGATTGGATTTGGCCATGCAGGTACGTTCCAGTCATGCCTAAGTTTATTATCAGGATTCTACTGTTTCCATGCCAAGACTTAATTAAGTGCTGATACAAAGCACTACTATTCTTTTATCTCTCTATAATACTTTCATGTCTACAAGCTGAAGGCAGTTTGATGACCTGGTTCCTGCATGAGGGCTTACAGCTGCTGAGGAGAATATCTGCCCAAGATCGCACACACTGAAGAAACCTCACACAATAACTTTTTTTCATAAAGTAATGTTATGAGGACAGCCTGCCGGATTTCTCTATGCTCCAAGTGAAAAAGGATTGCTTTCTCATCCAGAAATTTAGGGTGTAGTACACAACACCTCTGCGAACAGGGGTTGAGAAATTTGGGAGAAATTTCCTAACTAGAACTAGCGACTTATTTTTCAGTGGTAATTTCTTAATGAGCACTCAGGTATGTCTCATACACAAAGGAATGGGGGACAGATAAAATGGATTTGAGTGATTTGAAGTGGTCGCAGATTAAAACTATTGATGTGGGTGTCTTTCTGGCAATCTTTGGTTGGATTTTGGTTTGAATCAGTAATTACCATACAGTGGTATGAACACAGCAGTCGATGGGGAAAGATAGTGACTATGACCTGCTCGGAAAGGAAGACCAGCAGGTACTGCCCAGTGAGTGTTTTTTAAGGAACATAATGTAACACACTTCTCCGCATCAAACCTCAATCTCATATTTGTGTGCCTTACCTTTTGATAAGCCATTAACACAAGTAACACGCCCTGTGGTCTCCAGGAGTCTTTAGCTCATGTAACCCCTTTATCAATACCCACAATCTGGGTTTCTTGGTACTCCCAATCAGAATAGACTTTTCTTGCACCATAAAACTTAGCAGGAAGCTAGAGCCTCTACCGACACACATAACAATGGAATCACAGTTTTAGTAGCTGTACATGTACACAACCCAACGGTTTAAAGGTTTTCCCCGGGGGTTTGTAAAAATACTAGGATGTCCAGGGACTGTGTTTGCTCAGTCAATATTTCACAACACAAGAGCTAAAGTACAATCCTGCTGCTACTACTTCCTGCCCAATCTGTTGGCCACAGATTTGTAAATATTAAATATTCTTTAAAAAACATCTTGAACACTGTAACAAATGAGCGTTTTGTCATTGACCCCCACCTCTGTGCTACTGCTCTGCATACACAGACAATGTCACGTATCCTTAGTTTAATGACAAGTTGCACAATCCTGGAATACCCAGAGAAAAAATATTGGCGTGGACAGTTGTTTGACATTTGGGAACCTGTAAATAAATATATATCTGTGTATTTCTGTTTGAATGTCTGAGTAAAGCAGATGGACTAAATGGAAAAAAAAGGTTAGGGTTATGGGTTAGGGTTAGTCAATGCACTCTTTACATTACATTATTCATCATATAAGCGGCATACATGTCTGTGTTTTGTCCTTTTATATGAAAGAATATTTACTGAATTCAAGTGCCTTGCATCATGGGTACAACAGCAGTTCTTCTGAGATCTGAATCTGCCACCTACTGGATACAAGTTTTTACATGAAGCTCTCTATCATGTCTGGTGTCATGAACAAATCAGAGATGTTTTATTTAAATTAGGCATGAGGTCACGTCCCCAGAAATCGAAAACCATTTGTTTCAGATGAGAGTTTTATGTTTTGAAGGTTGGAGGTCTCCTACCTCCTCAGGCAAGTTTACAAGCACTTTTTCTCAAATTCTACTAGGAAAAACAGAGAGCAGCGAGTCTTTTAAAAAGTATTATTTGACAAAATATGAGCTTCAAAAATTATGGTTTTTGGTGCACAGGTCCCAGTTTTATGGATAATCCTGTATATACAACATATTTTTGATTGTGTGATTGAACCGTTCCGGTCTGAATGAATCCTGGCTAATCCCACACTAAGATCAGAGGCTGTGGGGGTTAATCCCAGCGATGTTTTTGGCCTTGTGTTTTAAAGTCAACGCACGTTGTCGGGTTACAGTGCATGTCACCGTGCACACACTTTATCCCCACCCTTGTGCTGCAGTCTAATGCCTCAGTTGGAACCATGGAGCGATGAACGAGGGAGTGACCACACCCCGAATCAAGGAGTGCCCGGGCCATATCCCCCTTGATTGTCAGGTATCAGATACTCCACTCGAAGTAAATATCGCACCCAGTGTCAGTGCAAACACATGTTAGGAATACTGTACTCACCATCTGTGGAGCCAAACTTATCTGTGAAGAAAAGGGAAAAATAGGTAACTAAACAAAACCAGGCTTGTGTTGTAATTGATAGATTGGGAATTAGATATAAACAGAGATATGACTGAACCTGATACCTGATTTGTACTGCTCCACCATTCACAGCTTTCATCAAAGCTCTGCTCCGCCCATATCCACCCTGGACCACAGTGTCCTGCATACCATAATCTTCTAGATGGACTCATCCACAGTGGATGCCTGCTGACATGAGATTTTGGCCTCACCCATGTCCTCGATCTCGATGCTCCACGTGTCACACTTGGCTATTTCCAGATGCCCCGTCGATACCTTTCTCGTAGTCCTCAGAAAGGATGGAAAGGAGGTCATAATTGATGAGACCAGCATTGTAGATTTCTCCTCTATCAAGAGTAATGGCACACCTGCCTGAGGGTTATAGCTGTTATAAAGATTTAGTGCGGCTTTGACGCTATTTCTAACCCATCCTACACAAAAGGTCATGCAGTACACAACTAACTCCAGGAGGAGCTGTCAGCACTGAAGCTGTGACAGTAAGAGGCACCACAATTTACCAAACCATGCAAGGTTGTTGACGTTATCGTGTAACAAATGACAACAAAAAAATAATAACCTGTTTTTATGTGTGTTATGCTCTGTATTGTCCTACAGTACTGTTTCATCCACATCTGGACAAAAACAGAAAATTGCATAGTACAGCAACTAGAAATAAGTGACGACTGTACTCTGAATATATACATTGTAGTTTCAGGTAAAATACATTTTACAGAGGCAACTTAGCAGGAGTGAAGTAAGGAGAGCAATCATTTCTGTGGGCGCAGAAATCTAAGGTGAAAGGCTCCTTTAATTGATATCATGTGGGCTGAGTTTGCAGAAAAAGTCAATTGTTTGCTCATGATTTCCCAACATCTAGAGTACATAGCTGAATTCTTTGAATGCAGTCTGGAGTTTATGTCTAGGTAGGGGGTCATGGTTAAGGCAGGGGTATAGTAAAGAGTGTCAGTAGTGTGCACTATTTGAAGCTGGTTCTTCATTTGGGAATTTTATTTGGCATGGCTTACAATAATTATTTTCTTCTTAAGGTTGACTCAGTTTTGCAGATTTCTTATAGATTGGATTTGGCCAAGCAGGTACACTCCAGTCGTGCCTAAGTTTGTTATCCAGATTCTTCGGTTTCCATCCTTAATTCAGCAGTGATACAAAGCACTACTATTCTTTTTTCTATCAATAATATTTTCAATTCTACAAGCAGGATGTCGCCTGGTTAAAAATGCGCACGTTGGTTCACAGCTGCTGATGGGAACATCCGCACAGGACTGTAAGCACTGAAGAAACCAGCTTACAAAATACCTCAAATTCTCCATAAAGTAATGTGCAGAATGGAATCAATTGTGAGGACAGACTGTAATGCGTCACACATTAATGAAGAAAATTGCCAACCACCCCCAACAGCTGATGTCATGATGCAAGAACACATTAAGCACAGCTTGATTTGAGTCGGATCCTGAACAGGATCTGACACCGCTCAGATTTGACTTTGCTCATCAGAACACCTATTTGCCCGGATCCGGTACCTCTTGATGCCTGATTAATTTTTCAACTGTTAGCACGGTAAAAAAATCTAATTAAAGCGCTCAACGATCAATCAAGTTGCTTCCTGAGTATTCCTCCCACCCCAAGAAAAAAATCTTAAATAAAAGCATGGTAATCCTTCCCTTTTAGGCCAGAAGTAAACCAGACATTCATCAGGACGGAGCTACAAATAAATACCACCCTATCAATGGGCAATAAAAAGTCACTACAACTTACTGGCTGCAAGGTGCAGGTGACAAATATGGAACATCATTTTTGAGGTCTTAGCTAGTGCAAGAGTGAGATTTCTGGTCATGGTAGCCATTTGCGGCTGTGCTTTTAATGTTTACGGTCAAATGCTGCTAATCAATACTGGTTCTCTCCATGGAATCACAGCTTTGACAGAAGAAGCCATTTGGTCCCCAGGAAGGTCACAGGGTCAACAAAACCTTGGCAAGACTTATACATCCAGTGTGTCAACTGCCACCAAACATACAGACCGCGTAGGTCATAAAATAAAATAAAAATGTTCATCAATACTTTCTGGACACTGGGGTGTGTTGCGCTGGGAAGGACTGGCATCTGTTGAGAGGGAGCTTAGCAGCATTAGAAGACTGCACCGGTATGGCTAGGCCACATTCTGGAGAGGAAGCCAGAAAACAGGTGTTGGAAAAGCTCTTTATTTGTAGAATTTTTTTTTTCTTTTTTCAGATAAAATATTACAATATTAAGACAAGCTGTAGGTATATAAAAAAAAGTTTGGTCCCTCAAAGCACATAAACCTTTACTCACTTACAGACATTCATCCGCACACAGAATCACTCTTGCATACTCCCACATGCGTACAGTTCTACAATCCCCTGTGTTATTTACAGTTTTTAAAAAATAAAAAATAAATGAAAGGGAGCAGCCAGCTTTGTGACCTTGAGTATTTTAATAAGCAGCGCCACCATTCTCAAAGCACAGGGGTTGGCTGGGTAATGGACCCCTGCTGAAACATGATCACCAATTACTTCCATTTCAGAGAAAAGTAGAGCTAAAGCTCCTTTTAAACCCTAATACATTAATGGACCACTATGGCCAGCTAAGCAGAAGCAATGTTGGGGAGACCAATTAAAAAAAAAAAATGCTTCACTCTCATCTAATATAACCAAAATGAATATTTCACCATCTCACTCCCACTCCAAACTATAAACCGACAAGAATCCCTTCACGTGCCTTGGATTTAAGTGAACAAAACACACTGGACCAATAATCTCTGATACGTCGCATCGTTCAAATAAACATTGCCCCATAGCCAGACTGCTTCCTAACCACATCGTCACAGTATAGACATTGACAACAGCTACCCCTAACAGAGGGAACAAAGACACAGATTAGTAATTTGGTGCACCTTGGTGCGACAGCCCCCGGTAAAACTTAACAAAAGAATAATTCATGGCTAAAACAAGACTCTAAGTCCTTAACATTTTTAAATGTGATAACTTCATAGTCTGTCACAGACCTCCGCATACACCTGTTCATACAGGTCACTGACACTTATTCCAGTTGTAGTCCTATCCAAATAAAAGTTTTTCGGTCCTGAATTCCCCAATTGATTCTTCCTAAATCTCTTATTTGATATGCTGAATTCACGTAGCTTTTTTACACCCACAATCCCACAAAGGGTCCAAAAGCATTTTAACAGCCCGGAACCTGTTGATTATATGCATGGTTTTGCGGTCAACTGGGACAAACAGCCACGTCCGTCCTGCAAGGTGTTCACTCTTTCTCTGGGTACAAATATGTCATTACTTAATGGCAAAATACATTTATTTTAAAAAATGAATCCATAAAAATCATGAGCGCACTTTTGGCACGTAGTGCAACATATCAAGTCAAGGACACCGAGTTTTCCTTCATGCGCTGGAACGAGCTCAGGCTGCATCTTAATCAGGTGTTTTGTGCGGAGTGAATCAACACGGATTTACCAGGTCCAGGGCACTTTCCCATGCCACAGTAACATTGGCCTTTATCGGGGTCTCAAGGGCTGTCGCCGCGAAACTGTCAGTATCACGTCAGTATCAAAACAATACAAATGGGAGAATGAAACCGAAGAATTGCCAAATTGGCGTCCTTAGAGGCTAACCACCTCGTTTAATGTTTTATTTAACTAAATGTCTGTACATGTCGGGCTGAAAGAACTGAAGACATCAAAGAATCCGGAAGGCCAAGCAGAGTCACATCCCGGGAATTTTTGTTTAAATAATGATGACACCCTTCCTTTTTCCACACCAGGGCTTTAAAAATGGTTTCCTACGCCTAATCCAGTGATCCAAACCTCTTTGTGATTGTTGTCTTCGGCCTGGGGACTATGTTCAACACACAGCCAGGAATAAGAAAAAATAGGCCGAAGTTCCCTTTGTTTTGATGATTATATTTGAGAACATTTTTGGAGATAGGGCAGACTATAAAAATTTAATAAAGAAAAAAGAATGAATTTTTTGACTACGATCACAATCTACACCATTCTTCTACAGAGTACATCTGAATACATCCCAGTGCCAACTCGCTGCCCCTCCGGATAACACTTTGCCACCCACTCTCTGACAGGTACCCATGGTAACCCAGATTCCCACAGTTCCACATCATCACGCTCACAGACGATGAAGTGTTAGAAATCTTGAGGACAGAATGGGATTCCTTAACCTAGCAAGCAATTCATATTTGTATTCTAAAAAAATAATAGTAACAAGATCATCGTCAACTTCTGAAATTGCCAAAAAAGTCCTGGAAATCAAATACATCCTCTCATCGGGCAACCTGTAAGCACTGATTGTTTCTATGCATATTCTGGCCGTATTTTTGTATTCAAAGAACTTGTTTCTAAACCAACCTGCTTATTATTTGCATCCTTAACAAATAAGTTAATGTGTTGCTCAATGAATAAAAAAATTTCACCGACAGGTACTATATAGAGATCAGTAGCCATATGTTGAATGGAGGGAATTAATTGATGGGCAGCGCTTGGTGCTTATTCAAAATAAACAGATGGGAAGGGCGTGGCTTGCCCCGTCTTTCGGTCCAGAGTGAAAGTGGGGTTACGGGGGGGGGTCCAAGGCAGAGACTTTAATTCCTCTCCTGTATAAAGACTGTCTCCTGCGGACAAAGCCCCGCCTCTTGCAGTGTGATGTCATAGTCCAAGTGAGAGAGCTTCCGCCGAGGAAAATTGGTGACAAGTTCAAAGCGTTCATTGGGGTAACCCTTGGACTGGATGTGTCTCACCAGCGCCTAAGAGGGTGAAAAGGAGATTAAACCCAGCAAATCGTCCTGGCACACTAAACCCAAAACTGAAGCATCCATCATTCGTTCTAGTGAACACTAATGATTAAAAAAAGAGGAGGTTAAACAGAAACTGACCCTCAAGTGTGATCTAGGCCTTTTTTTCACCACAGTACGCATTTCACTGTGGGGTAAATCTAGAATAGAATGAATGACCAAACCGCTTTGTTTCATGGTTGGCCTTGAAGCATTGATAAGCTTTGTGTGGTGTTATAAAATATGGCTAAATACGTATATAAAAGGGGAGGAATCTGGGTAGGATTCCCCCACTACATCCTTGGAGTAAAAAGAAAAATCATCTGCCCTGTTCAGTAAATGACTACAATGGTTTCCCAAAATGTGGTAGATATATAGTCTGACGCTCCTCACACATACCATGAGCTTGGCCTGGGCAGGTAAGGCAATTTGCTCTCTTTGTCCGTCCGGGTACCGCAACATCAGCCGGGCCTTTGGACCTGATGGGAGAATGCCTTCAGATCAAGGATAATCACAGTTATTTTTCCAGAAATTAAAAAAATATATATATATATGCAAATTATAATTTTTTTTATAATATGAACTTTCTTTGGATACAGCATCACTTGTTCCCGGACAACTGAGAAAGAACTTTTTGCCCATTGAGCATTTATCTTGGATATCACTGCATTTGAAAACACAAGACAGCTCAACATTGCCCCCTGTACACTCATAGCAACTTACCAGCCGTTGGGAATTAACGTCATTATAAATATGAATTTGAAAAAGATTATTTTTTTAACAGAGCGTATTTTTAAAATAGCGGGTGTTGATCTTAATCTTTTGTAAGTCACAACTGGGCATATCAGCCTCTCAGATACCACAAAGGACTGCAAACAATATTTCCAATATTTCATAATAAAGAGATTTTGATCTAAAAATAACATGGTGCGATTTCCCAACTTTTTACCGGCTACACTTGCCCATCGGTTTTTGGAATACCTATTCTGTAACTGGAGTTAAGAAACCGTCCCAAATGTCTCTACATTTTAAACATAGGCGGTGGACTGGGCAAAATTAACGGAAGACCCCACAGCTCCATACCGCTGTCGTGGGCTTGGTCCGAGCTGCCGTGCTCCTCAGTTGTGGTCTCTGCAGGCCTGTAACCTGAATTCTGGCCTTGTGTGGAGCGGTGGTTCTCTTCGTGGCATGGATCCACGCAGGGCTGCAATCGGGCTGCTGGTTCCAGGTGGTTCTTCTTGCACTCCTCCTTTCTATGGCTGGACTCTTTGTGTGGGGACTTTCTGTGGTGGGCGGGGCTGTCAGGCCGAGGAGA
Organism: Hiodon alosoides; assembly: GCA_025775065.1. Lineage (NCBI taxonomy): Eukaryota > Metazoa > Chordata > Actinopteri > Hiodontiformes > Hiodontidae > Hiodon > Hiodon alosoides. Next base: position 17,529 of record JAOYSI010018029.1, read on the forward strand.
GGGGGCAAGGACAGGTTGCGATTGGCCCCCCCCTCCTCCTCCTCCTCCTCCTCCCTCCTCGTCAGACCCATCCACAGAGATGAGCCCCTCGCTGTCGGAAAAAGGCTCAGCGTCAGAGTCGTCCTCGGAGCGGGAGTCCGGGCAGTCCTTGTTCGACTCATAGTGAGTCTCTTCTAGGGAGGCCCGTATCGCAGCCTCCAACTGACTATCCTCACTGGCGTCAATCAAACTCTCCTGCGATGAGACAAAAGGGCGGAGGGGCACAGAAATTAGTAAGTGAGATTACTTCAATGGAGAACATACAAAATATAGCTTTTAAAATGAAGAAAAAAAAAAAAACTTGACACTTATGAATGGTTAACTAATTAACAGTATTATTGCTCAGTCCTAAGGTGCAGGGACTAAAATCTTTAGAATCTTTCCATTTATAATGACTCCTTTAACTGGTTGTAAAGGCATTTAACCCCAATAGCTTTTTCTACTTGATAAAAAAAACTAAAGGCAGGTAGAAAGTAAAAGTGACAGGGACAAGGTCAGAGACGGAAACACAAAGATTTTGTGGTCAGAGAATATGAGGATAGAGTCTTTCATTTTTCACAAAAAATAGACAGTGTGCTCTGATCTAAAACTGAGGGTTTAGATGCAACTCACTGAGCGTGCACGCTTGGCTGGTGGGGGGCGACTGGATAAGCCATCGAGCTGACCGTGTTCCGTCAGAAACCCGGTCACCTGCTCCAGGAAGGACGATACATCTAGCTGGTTCCACTCCACCATTTTCTGACCTAGAAGTGACACAGTGATCAAGAGTCTTAATTCAGCAAATAATTTATTATGAAGGGCAGCTGCTTATGAAAAGTCTGATTGTCTACCTCTACGATTCTATAACAAAGGTCACAAGGATGAGGCTCAGAAGTAAAGCACATCTTGTACCCGACCACCTGGACTTGCCTTTGTGGGATTGAGGAGGAAGGTGACAGAGAACGATTCACCTGTGTCGGGTCCTGAAAAGACAAGGAAGGCTCACCTGTGCGAGGATCTAGGATGGAGATGTAAGGAAACTTGTTCAGCTTGTAGAACTGGATGTATCTCTGTCCCTCCTCACTGTCATGGTACACCTAAAAACAAACACTAAGACTATTTGGCAAAGTAGCTTTCAGGACAGAATTAACAAGATGCAAACAAATAACGTTGGACAGCAGAATTAACACACAAACAAGTACACTACAGGTACATCTACACCTACCACGTGTGCCTATACATGGGACAAACCGAATCCCTATGACTACGCGTTAAAGTTCTTACCTGCCAGAAGATGAAGTGCTCTCTGATGATGGTCCTGACAGCATCATTGCTCCACACATCCCTGTTGAGACACTGACAGGCGAAGTCCTGCACGTTCTGGATATTGATCATCAGCCATTTGTTCTCCAGTTGCCCACAGTCCTTTGCCTGGAAACAGGGCGTATATAGAGAGAATGTCCACCAAACTCAAGAAAAAACAATCCGTTGTAGCCAAGGACGTCGCATAGCAACAGTTGTACCTGGGACTTGTGGCAAGAGACTGTCTGACATTTGAAGGCCGTTAGTTCAATTCCGAGAAACCAGTACATGTGGAGTGGAACAGCACATTCCGTTTCTGCGTAGTCAACAGGCAGAGTCTCACCGTCTCAAAGCTGCCTTTGTGCATCAGCTCTATAGGGGGACGGAAGAGGTCAGCCAGCGTGCTGAGCTTCTTGTCCACCGCACTTCCGTTCCGCAGCTCCTGCTCTTGTCGTACTGCCACAACAACAAAGTCCGTAGTGACATTGTGCATGAAGGGACGAGGTTAAGGGTCAAAAATGAATGTGAAGTAAAGCAGTGGTTTCCCAAGTTTTTCACTCTAACCGAGCCTTCAACCCCTTCAGTCTACTATTAATTGCACTAATTGAAACAACTCAGCTTTTCCTTCAGTGTTGAGATTAATATTGATTTTAAAAGAAAAGAATTTCTTCAGAACAGTGGTCCTCTAGGAGAAGCAATGTCTTATGCAGCAATGTTCATTTAATCTACATGGGCACAGGGAATAAGAGCAGCCCATGCGGACGGCAAAAATTTAAGAGCATCTGAGTACTGTGACACCCAGGAACAAATTCTGTGACACTCAAGAAATTAACCTTGACAGTCCACTAAAACCCTTACTAGTTTCTGTCTGGAAATCCCGGAATCCATCAAATATGGACCTGGCCGGCCTCCGTCTCTTTGGCACTGCAGGACAGGAACAGCAGAAGACTGCGGTGAGTGCCAGCCCTTTAACCATCCAGTACTGAGGGACAGGGGCTCGAGAGATACTGCATCATACCTCCGTACAGTGGCTCCGGCTCCACCAGGATGTCTTGCTTCTGTGGGATGGGCGCTCTGACTTCGTCCCTAGTAAGATCGATAAAAGATCAAATTTGTGTGCACACCTGAGAGTCACTGTTGAAACAGAAGCCAACAAGAACACTTTGCCACAGTCATTTTTTACATTTTAGTTTCTTAGCAGACAATTTTATCCAAAGCGACTTACATAGCTTACATTTACTTTCTCCACTTATACAGCTGGATATTTCTACTGAAGAAATTCAGGTTAAGTACCTTGCTCAAAAGGTACAACAGCAGGGGTGGGACTTGAACCAGCAACCTTTTTGGTCACAAGCCTGTCACCTTAACCACTACACCACTAGCTGCCCCAGTCTTCAGATTCTGGGATTAACAACATACTATACCCACTAAAAAAAATAAAAAAGGTAAAACAAATAATAAAATACATTTTATGGGGGAATCTCCTTGAGACCGTTCTCGGCTGTAGTGGTTCTGCTAACATCAACACATCATCTTTGCAGACGGAGAGGGAGAAGGACTCACTCAGTGAGCACAACTCTGCTACTGGAGGCCCCAGCTGAACTGGAGCTGGTGCTCGGCTCCTCAGCGATCCCTCCTCCATCCAGGAACATGGTCACAGCCATCTCCAGGTTGTTATCACACGCCTCCAGCATATGCTTCCCCACTTTCTCTGTAGCCCCTGCACGAAACACGGTTACACTTCAGCCTACCAGAGTTCTAATTAGACATGCACACCAAAACAGGCATACGGTCCCTGAAACTGCAAGGTCTGCAGCAGATTAACTTGGACCAACACAAAACTTATACCAGAAAGAAACACTCAAACACACACCTGATTTCAATCTAGACTGACACAAATCTGAACATGAACACTTAGGCTAAATAAGTATTGCGAATTTTTTATTAGGGTTAACATTCCAAAATTGATTCGCGATTCTAAACTTTTAAAAATTCCTATAGCCAGTACCAATGTAAATGTGACTGTCCCTTGCTAAAACATGTAACAGAGCACTTGCACCAGTAAAAATGTAACATGACAAATTCTACATGTAATTTAGTCAGCAGAGAATGCGGTATAAATATTTTTTTGATTGTCAGCCAACTCAAATAGTTAATCGTTTAATTCAAACGGATTCTCGTCCTATAAACTAGTTATCAGGGGATGAGCAGTTACATTGCTCAAATGTAACTCTATGAAATTAACTCATTGTGCGCATGCGCTGAAATTTTGAACCGTAAATTAATAGTTAACACTTCGTGCATCACATCACTGGAAGGCTAACTTGCCCCTACGCATTTTTTACTTTTACCACTGAAGTTTTGACAGGTTATTAAAAAGCACTGAAAATGTTTAGCCAGAAAACAAACAGCTAGGAAACAACTGGCGAGCAAGAGTTTGTTGACTAGCTAACAAGCTAAGCATTTTCATCACTGATGTCTTGTCGACAACGGGCAACATGAAGCAGGCAAATCTTCAAATCTCTCACTTGAAAACTTTCAGTTTCCATTTTAAATACTAGCAACATATTGTAACAGGCATCTAGCTTTTGTGGATAAACGTGGTACAATAATGCGACCAAATCTCAAAGAACTAGCCTTCGAACCACATAAGTCAGCACCGAAGTCAGGGGTATGTCTTGCCGTTGAACGACCATTCCACGGTTAGGAGGAGCCTGTGTTTTCTGGCTACTTACATTACAGGAAAATTATGAACACATCGACCATTTCTTTATTGCAGAAATGAAACAATACAAACCACTTAACTAAAAAAAAGTGTAAGTTTGTGGGACCCTTAAGGATTTTCTCTCGTACTATTCCAATCCAGATCATGTTCGTTTACTTAAAATGACAAATCTTCCATTTTTGTGATCATGTACGTTTGCCTGTTTCTATCTGCCTTTCGATTCAGATCCCTTTTCCTTCGCTTGACAGAGGGGGCAGTAGTTATTAATGCCCCTCTCGAGTTTTCTACGCAGTTGTTCCCCCTTATTTCGTAGAATGTTTTTTCTGACGACAATGTCTAAAAAGTCAAATTGCATCATTCAAAAAATATTTTTTACCCGTTATGGCTGTAAATTGCTGTATTAACCCGTTCAACCCCGGAGCCGATGCATCCCCGAGCGCCGCCATCTTACCACCGCCGACAACAACACAAGTATGCGCGTGCGCACCACGCTACCCTAAACGCGACCTTTAACTCAACCCTGAATTATTCGTCATAGGAAGACTCTGGGGTCCTGGGTAGTGTATTTTTTGTTTTTTGTTTGAATCTTGCAGTCGTCTGGCGGCTATGAATGTCTCCACACCATATGCCTTTGAAATTATTTAGTAAATAATGGGTGTTTTGCATGACAATTCGCCCTATTCGACATGAGGTTTCACAAAATACTACTACAAATAATTTCCGTATGTGCCAAAAATTAAAATTCCTACATCACTAGAATAAATACCCTGTATGTCTGCTGGTATCCCTCATAATAGTCACTGTCAAAGACTGCGATCAATGAGCACTTTCTAACAGTACATCCATCCATTTACTGTGTCTACTTAATCACATTCAGGGTCACAACTTGCTGGAGCCTAATACGACAGGTACAGTGCATGAGGCCGGTTAAGGAAAACACTGGCCACCAGTCTTTTTTAAGCCAGGACACACACAGTTCAGTTTGTAACTACAAACAGTTACAAACTGAAAACTTCACAAGAAAACAAAATATGGCTATATATGCTATACAATATTTCACACAACAGTGTCTACAAGATGATGCAACTATTTTAATCCTCTCTTTTTAATTCTAAGAGTATTCATTAAATTGTTTATTTAATGACCTAAACACACAATCATTAATCAAACAACCTGTATCAGGATTCAAATTGCTTAATCTTGATCTCAAGTACACACTGCTTGGTTAAGGTCAAGGTCAAGGTATCAGTGGATTCTACATTGCGGTTCTTAACATCAACTGAAATAATAGATTTCTAGCATACTTTAGAAGTGCCCCCTTACCATTTCTCTTGTAGGGCATATCTGACTATATAGACAAATACCTTTTTCATTTTTTTAGCTGTGGCGTATAAACATTTGGTCGAAAATGATAGCTCACAAAACACAGAAGCGAAACAAAGCTATTTCCTTCCATTGGAAATAACTAATGCTATCTTGATGGTGTAAAAAATATGGTTCTGATGCACAGATCATCACAGATTATACAGTCAATGAAGAACTTTCAATTTACATATGTAATGAGGTGAAACAAAGAATCTCATAGTTCATATTATTTAATCCGTTATAATACATCCAGTCAACCAAGCATTTGAAAAACTTAAAAGCAAACAAAAATTTTTTTTTATCAGATCCTCCAGTTAACCTGCAGCTCTCCCATGAAACACTCCTGATATGTAACTGTCTGGAGTCCCAACCTCCCCCAGAGTCAAGATGGGGGCAAGTTCTCAAGACTCTAATTGGGTACATCCATCTCTTGGAACCTATCACTGTGCTACAAAAGCATTCCCCATTCCCTCTCAACTATGCCCCACCCTTAAGATCATGATATGCTTGGCTGATTATCAGTTAGCCAGTACCTGTTAACAGATGTAAGTGTGAAACCAATGCCCGAGGTCCACCAAATTTGTTTGAACCACGCCATCAAAGATGTTCTAAAACACATGAAGGTTTTACTAAATGGATACATTCAGCTCTGAACAACTGATGCTGAAAAGCTTATTCGCTATAGGTAAACTATGCCAAGACATATACAAATGTGTCAACAAGCAGTCATTCCAATCAAAATAAAAATCCAGTGAAGAGAAGCGTCCTATTAGTGTTTATTGTTAAAAACAGAGAATTAAAAATAAGACCTTTTACCTTTTAAGTTACAAGAGCCCTGTCTTTGCTCACTAATCCCTTAAACTGAAACAATACAACCCATCAATAGTGCGATTAACCCGAATTGAGATAACCTGAATCTGCAGTAAACTCTGTTCGATGGGCTACAGATTCTCTTTTAAATCGGACAGGACTAAGGGGCTGAACATGTGTTTAGGGACACAGGTGTAGGCTTGTGAACATGAAGACTTAAGAGTGTACAAGCTATAGCCTCCAAGCTAAGACCTAGTGCCACGGGGTGCTTCTCTGACCTATGCACATTAATCTTCAAAACCCAGCCCAGAGGTCCCAGAACAATGCACCCCCTGGTTTTAATGTGGGGTGAAGGACCACAAGCTGGGGCCAAGATAAATTTAATTGGCTACCTCAGAAAATGTGCCGAGACTGGAACAGGTAAAAGGTTTGATCAATCTTTTGTAAAGCGTGACGGGTGCAGAGGGGCATGAACAAACCAACATGCAAAAGGGTTTGAGCACTGGGAGAAGAGAGGGCATCATTTACACCTCCCTGCAGGCATTCAACCTACCATAGCTTTCAATATTGAAATGATTGTCACAAACATACACACACACACACACACACACA
>JAOYSI010018029.1:24460-36547 GCA_025775065.1 Hiodon alosoides
TGCAGGCATTCAACCTACCATAGCTTTCAATATTGAAATGATTGTCACAAACATACACACACACACACACACACACAACAGCACAAGTTAAAAGTCGGCATGTGTGTGACAGGAAAGTGAAGGTGCTGTGTGTGGTCGCAGTGAGTTGACCGGGGGTAGCAAAGTTGCGTAGGGAACACTGGCAGGGGCAGAGCAGATCAAAAGCGGATGAAAGTGGCATCGATCTGTCGCACGCTGGGCAACGCCAGCATGATCTTGCGCCGATACTGCGGATCCTTCTGAAGGGGGTTTCTCTCCAGATAGATGGTCTCCAGACCCTTGGCATTCTTCAACTCATCCAAGTCTCCCCAGTTCTCTATCTGATTATCATTCATCTGAGAAGAGACAGCAATTGTGAGTGCATAAGAGGCTGCATTTTCAGCACCTGACAGCTTTAATTAGAACATGGTTTGACAATGACTGGCAGGAAGTATCTCATCACACCAACAATGACCAGTAATCCCTCAAACATACTTTAAACCAGCTAACTACATTTTGAAAGCATAAAGTTAAATACAGGCTTTTTAAAAATAGGGTTTAGTTCATCAACTCCGAATTTGGTAATTTGTGGGGGCGGAAAAAGACTAGTCCATTCGAGTGGAAATCTGAATTCTGTAAACAAAAACACCAGGTGAGTAACCTGGAAAATGGCAGTCTGCACAGGTAACTCATTAACCAATTCTTTCAGCAATGCAAAAGTTTTTGAATCACGTTCATTCATTAAACATTCATCCTTTTTTTCTTTTTACATATAAACTTGAAAAAGTTCTAGACTTTATTCCCAAGTCCCCAACCCCTATTCTCTCACCCAGAACTCCTGCAGCTCTGTTAGGTGACTGATATTTTCAATTTTCTTTATCCTGTTGGCTGCGATGTCCAGAGTTGTCAGTTTCTTCTACAAGAGGTAAAACATACACACATTCTGTATTGACCAATAATTTATAGTACTACTGTTCAAATGTAAATGCCACAGATGGTTTTCTTGTGGAGGTGCTGCAAAAATTACTGATTACGGTGTCAGCCATTACAGTTAAAATTCCCAACTTTATGTTCAGAAAGTGGAAATACAGGTTCTGCCGACACTGTAGGTCGTTTAGGCACAAAAATGTATCGGTGACTGATGTTAAGGATGAGTAGAAACTTTTGTAGAAATTGTTGATATTGTATTGGGGCATGCAGACTAATTAAAATTATGCAGATGCCTTGGATATTAAACTTCATAGATATAGCCGTTGTTAAGTTGGTTGTGTAGGTATTGACTATGGGCTGACAGTGTTGGTTATGTGACCATATGACATTGTTAGGCGTGTAGACACTGTGCGCTGAACTCACATTGTTCTCAAAGCCCTCGATGACCTCAATTCCATTGTGACTCAGGTATAGCTCCCTCAGGTTCACCAGGCTCTCCAAACCTTCAATTTTTGTGATGCGATTACTCTGGTGGGGTACATTAGTCATCAATTTAGATGGACAATCCACTCTGGCGCATAATGGACAGAAAAAAACTGGCAATGACACTGAAAACAAACACAGGCAGAAAAATACATGCAAAATGATCGCGTGTACCTGGATGCTAAGGACAGTAAGGTTATGCAGCCCATCCAAGTTCTGCAATTGGGTAATCTTGTTGGTTCCCAAAAATAAACTGTCCAGATTAGAGAGAGTGTCCAGATTCTCAATCACCTGTAGGTGAACAAACAAGGGTTTTCTACATAGAAATAATATGGAAATACATTTTTTTTGTGTGAAAGTGAGTGCAAGTGAGAGACACACACCCCCCATAACCCCTCACCCGGATGCGATTGGACCCCAGCTCCAGCATCTGCAGGTTGGTCATCAGACCAATACTGTCTATGCAGCTTATTTTGTTGTGAAGTAGAAAGAGCTTCTTCAGCCTAGTCAACCGCTCCAGGCCCTCCACCTTCCGCAAGATGTTGAAAGACACATCTAGGATCCTGAAAGGGTTATAGGATAGGGCAACTTCATTAATTCCGCTATATTACAAGTACTGAAAACGTTAACATGAGACTATGCAATTATATTTTTGCAAACACTCTCCAGGACGTATGGGGGAAAGCGTCAAACGCTACCATCAAAAGAAGACGCAACACTCCAAGGTGCAAACCACTACCTAGCCTCAAAAACAGAACGGCCAGGTTACAGTTTGAAAAAAGTACCAACAACATCCTACACTGTTCCGGAAAACGGTACTGTTGACAGATGAGAAAAATAATATCTAATAATGCAACTTGCCGACAACGACATTTAAAGGGAAAAAGACTTCAAAACAAACAATTGAAAATTGCCACAGTAAAGGGCTGTTAGAGCATCATCAGAGAATATACCCAGCGTCTGGAGGGGTCAATGGGTCGCAGAATTTAATCAATTATTGCATGCAAAGGATTGGCAACCAAATACTTAGCATGAGTGATTAATTTAGGTGCTATATAACTGTCACAATACTTTTGGTGCCCTGAAATAGAGGTACTATGTATGGACAGTTTTGTCACGTCTTAACGTGGTGAACGTACACAAATAAAAGCCGAGAATCTGTACTTCAGCTTTATAGTATTTGTTTGATTTGAGCAAAAAGTCAAAAGAATAAAAAATGTCTTCACTGTTCCAATACTTATGGAGGGCACTATGTATTCGTCAAGAGGTTAGACTTACTCCAGCTGGGTCAGAGCTTGCAGGTTCTCCAAGCGCCTAATTTGGTTATCATAGAGGTCGAGCTCTCGCAATGAGACCAAACTGTCCAGGTTCTCAATCCGCTTGATGAGGTTTTGTCTCAGTGACAGGGTCTGCGGGAAGAGACAAACTTTGTCACCGAGGCACTCTCTCACGTATGTCACCGTTTAAATTTTCTGTCTATTGTAAATCAAATGTGTCATTCAGTAAGGTACATCAATACCGATGAAAAACTGTATTAACAGGTAACAGGAAGTTAAAGGTGTCAAAGTCAGGACATTGAGAGTTGCCCTAGTATATTACATCGGCAAAAAAAATGTATAAAACTAAATTTTTCATCACTGACAAATTTTAATTCAACAGCACATCAGGAGATAACACAAAGCAAACTCAAAGCTCATAACCAGAAGATTGACCAGTGATATGACAGACCTTGGCTTTCTGCAATACCTCCAGACCTTCAATTTTCCCGATTCGACAGTGAACCAAATCCACATCCTAGAAAGCGATGGGGGAAAAAAAGAGAGGGGCTGATCTAATGTAAAACATGGATCTGCATCTCAAACCACATGTGGGAATCCAGACAAGTGAGGGAGCATAGAGAAACAATATAACTCCCATTAGGTACAGTCTCACCTCCTCCTCTGGGTCTAAAGTTATGGTATCCATGTCAACTGGTGATTCTTCCTTCCCTGCACCGGGACACAAGAAGCAGAGACAGGCAGGTGAGACAGAAATAGGGGCATGACTACATCAACCCTCCCTGCACTGCATACTCTCACCTGTCAGAGAAGGTTGCGGAGGGTCTACTTCCCCATTAAGACTCTTCCGTTTGGTCTCATCATCCCCAGATTCTTCTGATTCACCCTTTCTGTCAACTAAATCCAAAGCACATCAGGCAATCAAAAAGGTGGATAAAAGTGAATGTCTGTGAAACAGAGGAAGGGCAATCACAGGCGGTGGTAATACCAATTACAGAAAATGCTACTTTGTCCACACCAGGAGTGGGAAGTCCCACCTTGCAGGAACTTGTTTGTTGTCATGCTGCAGGATATTAGTGTTGAAGGTGTAAACACTAGTTTAGGGATTATCTATACCTCGTGTAAATCATAAAATGTAAAAAAAAAAAAAAAAAACAATATGCTCATTTTAACGAATTTGTATTGTCTGGCATAACAGCCATGACGCCGATTGAAGTGCGTGCTGACTGTTGATGGTGTATGCCTGTACTGGTTTATATTGCGAAGGAGGGGCAGAAGGGCATGGGACCGTGCTTCACTGCCATAGAGGTGTCTCGCTTTAAAGCAGAGAAAAACTTTGTAGTGGGCGGTTATTTGAATGATCCGAAATGATTCCTCTAATCACCAAAAAGTGTTTAAATTGTAACGTTTAACATGCACATTCACAACGTAACTACAGCTAGATAAACAGACTTGGATTGCGGAGAACGACCAGAAAATCACGTCATGGATGTGACGCAGCAAAAACACAACACAAAATACTTATCAAAACGTTAGGTTAAATTAACTAAAGAGGCGGATTCACGATTTTCTACTAAATGCTAATGATGGAATCTTCGTGTCTATTCCGTGTCATCCTTTTAAACCCTACTGCGAACATTCGAGCACTACGACATTATGAATGTGTTTATTAGTTCAAGAAAAAATAAATAAGTAACAGCCAGTCAACAAAACTAGAAAGCTGCAACAAAAATGAATGACCAACAGGGATGTAGTTACAGCTAATTAGACCCCGACATGAATCACTTATCATTTAGATTCGCAAGCAAATTGGGTCAGATCCACATTAACATAAAAGGGAATTTTAAAAACATGCGAACATCGCCGCACTCGCGTCAAAACTGAATAATGGTACTCCAATCATACAAGTTTGCACTCACCTTCCATCGCTTGTGGCTCGTTTACTGACAAGGAAGCCATTTTTCCTTTAAACCCGCCTCTGTTTTTTTAGATTGACATCTTCATCAGCCAATCATATTGTGGCAGCGTAGGTTGCGCATGACTGTAGAGATCAGCATTGTCGAAAAATAAAAACATTGGTGAAAACATATGCAGGATTTAAATAAATAATTCAATAATTTGAAAATAGTTACATTTTACAGTATAATTGTCCTTTTGTAAAGGAACGTGGTGACAGATATAGGTTTGGCTTTTACAAAGTGGATGACTTACGTCTTAAGTTTGTTGTCAGTACCAGACTTTCGTTTTAGTCATTTCACTGTTTTAGCGTTGCAGTTTTAATAAAATACTGCGCATTAAACTTGTCTGCATTTGGTGTTAATTGATTTGTATGAGCTACAGTACCTAGTTACAATTTTCCGGCAATTGTTTGGCAACATGATAGCATACATAGTCAGAATTTATCATGCATGTTAACAGTTGGATTTTAAAACCATTTATCAGATGTTAAATATGGTCTGAAAAATGTACCTAGAAGCTGGAAATTTGAGTATGGAAAAGTATGGAATTTTGAAATGGAAAATGTGTAGGAACCCTGAATACACAGGGTCTCCAGCCAATCTCATTATACCTTTCACACATTCAAAGTCAGCCAAGCAACCGTTTTCTCTTTGAATGCTTTATTTGGCCGTCTGCAAATATAGCATCTGCAGTGCTAAAGAGTTCCCATCGTTTCATCGGTCCACAGAACATTTTCCCAAAAGGAGGTTCTTATTCAACCATTCAAACCGACTTTCAACTACATCTGAGGTTGAAACTTTTTTGCCTGGGCGGTGGACTACAGATCCATCCACGTCTTGATTACACTGCAGACTGTGGTAACAGGAATCCCAAGGTCCCAGGAGATGGAGTTGTAACCTTGGAAATGTCCATGTTTGACGATTAAGCTGTTTCTAACATCCACAGACAGTTATTTTGTCTTCCCATTCTTGCCAGTTGTACAGCAAGCAAATTGTCACATCTTCTCTTTCTCAAAACACTGTTGAGAGGCAATTTGTACCCTTTAGGCACCGGCAACTTACCATAGGTGAGACAGTGATGAGAATCACCTGCCCCCAACCAAATCCAGGATATTTCTGCAAATTAAACTATGAAAAACATAAAATCTTACAGAGTTTAATGATGGGTTTCATTAAACATTTATTTCCCCCCACAGCTTGCACACATTAGCACATTTCTTTTCAATCAACAAATCAGTCAATTGGTCTAGCAAACTGCATTGGTGTGATTACCGGTTTAAAAAAAATAAATTAAGATCATAAAATAAATCTATTTATTGTTAATTCTCCTAGCAAAGGGCTTCTCCTTCACAAAAGTTAAAACATCACTCTTCTCAGTGAAAATTTAAGGGATTTAATGGCTGTTATTACACTGACACTACCATTGTCCACCATAGGGAACCATAACCACATTCTGGAATCATTTCTATTGAAACGTACCAGGAAACAAACATCGCCTCTAGGCATTGTTCAGTGAATGATATAACACCGACATAAAAGGAAATCTCCATTATACACACTTTAATATTGCCCCCTATTTCTTTGTGTTGCTTCTGTTTAATTTAATGGTCAGTAGCGTTAAGTAGGGCACCATGAAGGGAACCTTTAGTTATGTTGGCAGCAGTGATATCATGTGTCTGTAACTATGTACGCCTAGTTAAAAAAACAAACAAAATACACATCGTGTTCCCTTATCATATGTTGTCAATCTTTAACTCTTTTTTTATAGATTTTTTTTCCCCTACTAATGCACTTATCAGGCTTTTAGGTATTTTTCAGTATGTATGTACGTGTATGTGTAACTGTTCTAAGAAAATTAAACAGTGGAAACAAAAACATAAGTTAAATATTAGAGCATTCAAAATATGGGGTCCAGGACATCCACAGTCAAAGCCTCTGGTAACTCTGTGTCACTATCATTCACAAACACCTTGCTTTAATACATTGTAATAAAGCATGCATTCTCGATTATGAATATAAGATAACTTGCTTTGACGTTGAACAGTTAAGGTAGTGCCTTCTGAGAGGTCAAGCCTTGAAAAGGTGAGAAACAAACAACAATGACATCCATGCAAGAAAACAAAGACCACTACTGGTGGTCACCCACCACTGACATTACTAGCATGAGAATTACGAAAAAATGAAAGACAAATGAAGAGGTTTCTCGTTCTACATTGTCCGTGTTGACAAAGAATTTAATAACAACGTGTGCATCAGCAGAATGGTGACGTTTATACACCTCTGGAGTATTCTATTTATGTTATATTAAAAATGAGCTTCTCCAAAAATATTGCGTATATATAAATATAAATATATTTGTCTTTTTCTTTTACCGATAAATAACATTCCGTTACCTCGGGAATCTTCTTCCGATTGCACAGGGCGTGGGAACGTTTTTTTTATTAATAGGTGTCATTCGGGACAGTTTACTTGTTGTACAGGAAGAGCGGAATATATTGATAATATAGACTTAGTGTTTCGATCCTATCGTGATTTTTTTTGTCTATTTAATATTTTGGACTTACGCTCGGTTATATATTAAATAAAACGTAATTTGGGATTCATCCTTTTGGGCTATGTAGATATCTGTTACGTCACGAATCCGCCCGGACACTTTTCACTGCCTGCACAGCAACACCTAATACAGAAACAAAACCTAGAACTCCGGGTGAATCGAAACTTCTTCTTGAACTTTTATTTTATTATATTGATTAAAAAATATATCTTATAGGAAGAGTTTGTGGTGAAAATGGGAGTACCAAAATTTTACCGATGGATATCTGAACGATATCCTTGCTTGAGTGAAGTTGTCAAGGAACATCAGGTATGATATCGATGCCAAATTAAGCTAAATATAGCAGGCCCATCTGAGGTTCACCTCAAAGTATTCTAGTTTGAACTCTCGTGGCCTTTATAATAATATTTTTTTATTTGTTTGCAGTATTGTACTTGATACGTTTTTTTGTTCTCCAAAGCTGATCTCGTTAACTGTCGTTTTGCAATGTTTAAAATGTGACTAGTTAGGTGCAGATTGCTTGACAAAGTAATTACTGTGTTATTTGATTAGGTCTTGTGTTGCTCAAGATAGTTTTTACGAATTTTACGTATCGCTATTTTGAGTTAGACGAAATTTATATATATTGGCAGCAGCTCTAACGTAAATAGAATATGGTACCCTAACGATTTTGTAATTGTTCTTTTGCTTTGGTGGACTTCAGAAGACGTTTTCTCTTCATCATTTAATCGGTTCCCATAAAAAGTATTATTCCGATACAGACGTTGCGATTTGCGTTTACAATAAGTCTGGGAATCACGTGGATTATTGTTCATACAATTTCCAACCAGTTTTGGACTGATTGTAGTAGAAAAATAAATAACCATAAAACCGAAACAATAAAAACAAATGATAAAAATATCACACTTGAAACCCGTGAAAAGGACAGCTATATTCAAACTTAAATCAAAATTAATTCTAGATTCTAATCTAATTAGATTTGAGTAATACTTTAAATGTAGCATTTATGTATATTTAGTTTGTTCTACCACTGATACTTTTAGCTTGTTTAATTAACCTCGCTGATAGCATTGAAAGACTGGGATGAACCAGCCAATACTATTTATAATTCCTTTAGTGATTTAATAATACTAATTGTTAAGAAGTCGCATGTGTGGGTGAATGTATGTATGTGTATTTGTGTGCATATTTGTTTATATAATGTAATTTCTTTATTTCGTTTATTGCCTTGCAGATTCCTGAGTTTGACAACTTGTACCTGGACATGAATGGCATCATCCATCAGTGCTCCCACCCCAACGATGAAGATGTGCACTTTCGCATCTCCGAAGAGAAGATCTTTGCGGACATCTTCCACTATTTGGAAGTGCTCTTTCGCATCATCAAGCCACAGAAGGTGTTTTTCATGGCTGTGGATGGCGTGGCACCGCGGGCAAAGATGAATCAGCAGCGCGGCAGACGATTCAGGTCCAGTGACGCCCCCGTCAGTTCCCCGTTACCGACGGTCTCTGTGTGTGTAACGCCGAGGGGATTATCTGTTGCTTTCTCTTTTATTTTATAGGTCGGCGAAAGAGGCAGAGGATAAAATAAAGAAGGCCCTGGAAAAGGGGGAGGTGCTTCCCACCGAGGCTCGGTTTGACTCCAACTGCATCACTCCGGGTATGGCAGTGGCGCGGTGTGCTCTCGCTCGGTTGTTCCAACAGACAGATGTGCCCCCAGTGCAGCGAAACAATATCAACCACCTCTGATTTCAATTCTGTAGGGACGGACTTCATGGCCAGGCTCCAGGAACAGCTGAAGTATTTTGTACATTGTAAAATCTCCACAGACAAGTCATGGCAGGGGGTCAGCGTATACTTGTCTGGCCATGAGGTGAGGATAAAACTTAGATATAAAAATACTCTGGGTGGTGTGTTGATGCTACAGTGTCATATGTTGTTTGACCCTGTTGATAGACCTGCAATGTTCTTTTCTCAGACCCCTGGAGAAGGAGAGCATAAAATCATGGAGTTCATTCGTTCTGAGAATGCCAAGCCGGGTCATGACCCCAACACCCGTCACTGTCTTTACGGCCTGGATGCGGACCTGGTGTGTGATTTCTGTCATTGTTTGTTATATGTATGCAAATGAATGTTTTGCAAATGATGAGTATTTATGTGTATTCACGTGTTATCTACAGATTACGAAGGATTATTAGATGCTTTCATTTTGTTTTTTTTTCTGTACTATACTTTTGTATGTTCAGATACTCTTCGATAAAGCTTATTTAACTTCGATAATGTTTATTTGATAAATTTTTATGTTTTATTTATTTTAATTTAACAATACTTACCATTGCTTAAACTTTTTCCCCCAATGCCACTGTTTTAGTAATTTTTACAATGTTTACAATATAGTTTTATCCTCACCATTTCCAAGTGGATGTTATGTCCACTGTTTTTTTAAATATTTTATTTTAGTTATTTTATTACTATTTTTCTTGCATGTCTTGAGCTATACAAAGTAAATCTATTATTTTTATTATTATTAACATGTCCTACAGTAACAACTATTTCAAACCCACAGCTAACTAATCCCAACTGTTGTTCATGGATTTTCAAACGCATTGAAAGGCATTTACTTAGACATTGTGTTTTATGCCATTTTAATATGTGGTTGCCTCAGTGCAAGCGGTAAACTTGACTCTGATGTGTTTCAAACTCTGATATTTTCTGTGCTGTAGATAATGCTTGGTCTTACGAGCCACGGGCCCCATTTCTCACTGTTGAGAGAAGAGGTTCGCTTTGGTGGGAAAAAATCACAAAAGAGGTGCGTTTCCCTGGGACAGGGTGTAATTACGGTGAATTTAAATTATTGCAGTCTATTTTAACTCTAATCACACTTTTACAAATCTAGATTATGAGTAACAAAACCTTTTAGAATGTCTCTTAAATTTGTCAGTTAAAAGTAATATGAATTTGCCTAAACTGGCGTCAGGATTGTAGGTCTTCTGAGATAATGTGGAGGTTGTTGGTTCAGCACCGGTTTTCACCCTGATCGACGCTTGTTTGAACCTGGTTTAATGTGATGTTGTCGTGCTCCAGAATAACTGCTCCGGAGGAAACAACCTTCCACTTGCTGCACCTCTCCCTCATGAGGGAGTACATCGACTATGAGTTCTCTGAGCTGAGGGTGAGTAGGAAAAGCCCCTAAGTAAAATGTGACATTGCTCATTGCAAGGTGGTTAATAATTATTGCAGTCCACACTGTGTTTGTGGCACGTTTCTTTGTGAGTGAACATTAATGGGAGCTGTGTAGCTCTGTAGGCTGATTATCTAATTAGCTGGTACGTTGATCAGAATAAGATCTCGTTCGAGTACAACCTGGAGCGGATTATCGATGACTGGATCCTGATGGGCTTCCTGGTGGGAAATGACTTCATTCCCCATCTTCCTCACCTGCACATCAATCAGGATGCCCTGCCTCTGCTCTACCGGACATATATCAGTGTGCTGCCCAGCCTGGGAGGTGAGTCCACAGGGCGCTGCACACTGCACCTTCTGCGTGCCCCTGAACTAAACTGATGTAAGGCAACACAGTACACGCCTGATTTGTCGACCGCTCTACAGCGAGGAGGTAGGAAAGGCTCTGTCATGTTGATTTGAACTTCTCGGGCTTGGGGTGTGGTTTAGGCTTGCTTGTCTTTGTCTTGAGCGAGTTAAGTGCTTTACTTTCATTCAGAAAATAAGTGAGAACCCAGCCAGGCTCAGGACCGAATTAATACACGCTATTGGCTTAACTGCATCTGTTCGGTACCATCCTCCTCCTCGCGTCTTTGTCAGCGTCACAGCTGATAAAGCTCTATTGAAGCTATGCTGCACTCTATTTCTGCTCTACACCTTTACTTTCTCTGAGTCGCCAGGTTACCTTAATGAAAACGGGCACCTAAACCTTGCCAACTTCGAGAAGTACCTGGAGAAACTGTCCGAGGTGAGTCACGTT
This sequence comes from Hiodon alosoides, assembly GCA_025775065.1. Classification (NCBI taxonomy): domain Eukaryota; kingdom Metazoa; phylum Chordata; class Actinopteri; order Hiodontiformes; family Hiodontidae; genus Hiodon; species Hiodon alosoides. The sequence continues at coordinate 35,662 of JAOYSI010018029.1, forward strand.
TAGACAGCAAAGTGGTCTCTAAACTCTGAGGTGGACACGGTGGACACAGCATGCATGTTGGTGATTAACCTCCGTTTCACTCCCTGCCCAACCCCAGTTCGACCGGGAGCACTTCAATGAGGTCTTTGTGGACCTTAAGTGGTTCGAAAGCAAGGTCGGCAACAAGTACCTGAATGAAGCGGCAGGGCGAGCGGCGGAGGAGGCTCGTGGTCAGGACGGCAGGAAGAAAAAGGTGAGCAGAAAGGAAACCCAGACTGAACCTGTGACTGTCACTTAGACCTGAGTCTAATGTGCTGCTTGCTGTCAGTCGACCGCTTTTCAGCTGTGGAGTAAACACCGAACCCCCCCCCATCTGAATCTCCGAGTAGGCAGTAGATTTGGCTAGAAGCATGGATTTGAAGTTCAAGGGTTATGTTTTTGTTAGGCTGGAAACCAGCACGGATAATGTGATTATGCGATAACAAGTCTCTTGTTGAGAAAATGCTTGCAATTGGTGTGTCCTTTTGGGAACAGGGATGTGGTCAATCGCTCTTGTGGGCTCAGAAATGTCCCCCGTGTCCTCAGGTGCCGGAGCCCTCCCTCTGCCTGGCTGCGCTGGACGGGGATAAAGATGATGGTCTCTTGACCAGAGGTACGGGACCCTGAGTCCAGCAAAAAGAACAAAAGGACTGTTTGTTTGCAGGTAGACTTGGTGTCTCCATCTCTCACCCTGCTTTTTCCTGCCTCGTGTGTCCCAGACTGCTCGGAGGAGGATGTGGAGGATGATGACATGTTTGAGACGGAGTTCCGGCAGTACAAGCGGTTATACTACATGAACAAAATGGGCGTGGAGGTCGTGTCCGAGTGAGTTCAGACATGCCCCTCTTCCAGTCAGCTCTGATTGGAA